>PISW01004592.1:0-160500 GCA_004023785.1 Mungos mungo
GTGCATGTGCACTTGATGCCAAAGTCCCCTGTGACACAGCCGCTAATTCCTCCCGCTGGCCTCAGACACCAGGCCCCCCTAGTGGGCTGACTCCAGGAGCAGAAGGGCAGAACACCAAGACTGAGAGATCAAAGGCGATGCCGAGGTCCGGATCCACAGCAGCAGGTGAAAACCCCTGTGAAGCAGGGAAGAGAGGACCTGTCACGTCCCCAGCATATTCCCTGGGGCTGGGGCTCAGAGACAGGGAGCCTGTGGCACGTCTGCAAAAACCTCAGGACAGCACAGATCAGCCCAGCTCAGCTCAGCTCCCAAGGCCTGGAAGCTTCCTCCCTTCCCCCACAAGCTATTTTGAAGATGAAAGGGAAAGTCTAAAGGACAAAAAACCAAAACAAATCCAAAAACCATCATCAGGGAACCTGAACTTTGAATTGATGGAACATCTCCCTGTAATAAATTGGTTGGAAGAAGATGATGCTCTTCCCACACATTTAGCCATCACGGGCTTTGGGATAGGGGATCATGAGAAAATCTGGATCTGTGACAGGCGAGGGAAGAAGCCATAATAGTTGGTACAATTGTGGACGCTAGAAATCGAGTTTTATTTATAAGCCAATCTCTTCTGAGCTTGTGCACCTGCGTGTCCTGCCCCAGGCCAGAAACCTGCAGGCAGCGTTGAACTCGTTATTTCTAACTTCCTTCTTTCCAAATCCCTTCTTACTCTGCTGTTCTCTTTTTTGGGAAAATGACACCACCTGTTGCCCAAACCTGAGTCCTAACTCTGTTTCGTAATGTACTCTCCATTCCCATTTATACTGCCTTAAATCTGGCAAGCTTCGTCTCCCGCCTGCTTGTGCTCAGTACCTCCTTGTTGGCCTCTCGCCTGCACGCTCCTCACCAGTAATCCATCATCCACAGAGCTGTTAGGAATGCCTTCTACCTTTGTTATGCCCCTTCCTTAAAAATCTGCCAAGACAACCCGTCGCCTAGAAAATATACAGTCCAGATTCCTAGGCAGGATACATCCCATATTTGGGAACAAATGTATCAGAATACATATGGGTGGATCTTCGGGAGTGATACTTTTGTCAAAGCCTCTTGGAGATTCCAGTAGGATGCAAGGTTAAAAGCCTACCCAGATAATTCAGAGTAAGTTTCTTGTTTTTTCCAAAGATGAACCTGAAGTCAAAACACAGGATTTAAAAGTTGTTATAGAGAACATACAGACCTCTGGGATTCATTCATGCGGAAAGCTGGGGAAGTACATTCTGTTCTCTCCTGGAAAACACTTGAGAGTTTGAAGCTGAAGAGTGATGTGATCACACTAATAATGAATAATGATAATAAATGGTAAGTCTGGGAATAGTTGTAATTGTGACTACAGAGAGCACAGAGCTCTTAGGAGAAATTGTGCTACGAGGCTTTTGCAGTAATCTAGGTATTAAATGCTGCTGATACATAGATGAACCGTGGGGAAGTCATCATGGAGCTAGTCCAGGAGGAAAGAGGCGATCACAGGACCTGGCAATTCGTGGGGGTGGGGCTGGGGGGGAAATGTATCACCACTTGTTTTATTTTTAAGTATCAAAAGTATTCTACCACCTGAGCACATCTCTTATTAGGTAATAACTGGAAAGAAGGGAAAATGAGTCCCTCAGACATAGTATGGATTTTTTAAAAAGCTGAAAAATTGAATGGTGAATTCAAATAGACTTCGTGCATCTTGCCAAAGGCTTACAGAGCTAAATGCAGCTAATGGTTCATTAGAACAATGAGGTTTGCAAGTCCATCAATAGCATACTGCCCTTGATTATTTGTTTGTGCGAAAGAGATGGCCAAGATAGATGGACTCCATTTAAAAAGAGCATACATATCACAGGAGCCTCCAGTGACCGGTGACCGTTTTTACCCTGCCATATTTGCAGCGACATTTTCATGTCGCCACATTACAGAATGACGATTCTGGATCGTTTAAGAGCCAGTTTGATGGCAGCCAGTATCTGTCGCATCTAGTACCCCATCTCTCACTTTTCATACAGCAGAGCGTTTGGGGGCCACGTGTGGGCTGCTTTCTTTAGTTGTTGACTTTAAATTAGTTTGGTTAGGTTTCCAGTGGTGTGATAAGAATTTATGAACACACCCCACTAAACAAAAGCTAGAAGCTTTGCGGTGGCCTTCGTGTGATTTTTCCACCTACCTGCTTCACTCCAGCCAGCCACGGTAATGACCTTCCTCCAACTCCTGTTCACCATTGCTTTGCTTTTCTGTTGATATAATTGTGTTGCAAGTTGCTTATTATATAAAACAGTGTCACACTGTGGATGACCTTTCCGGACTTACTCTGGACTTCTCACTTAGTATGATTTTGCTACAACCCAGCCACATTGTTGCCTGTGGTTGAAGTTCCATCCCACTCAGCTGTAACTCACTCCTCCTCTCCTTCTTGGTCAGTGGGCGTGGACCTGAGCTGGGACCGCAGTTTGTCACAGTCTGCCTTGACACCTGCTTTTCTTCATGGGTGTACTTGTGATCCCTTACTTAGATATTTAAATTTTATGATCACATGACTAACTTTCACTTCAAGAGCACTGTTGGAAATAGCGCATCATTTTCGAGATCTTGACACCAAGAAACATTTAAAATGCCATTTTTTAAAGGACATTTTGGCACTTTGTTTCAGTTGTCCATTGTCACAATAATATTGTAAAACACATTACCATTTATTGTTGCAAAACAACAGCCCTTTGTTGTTCTCACAATGTCACAGGTCAGCTGAGCGCTTCTGCGCATTGTGGCCGGACTGACTGTTCTCAGGGGGGCTCAGCCTGGCGTCTGTGACTGAACGAGGGGTTACCTGGAGTCAGGTGGGCTGGGGCTGACCCCGCTGGACCACCCGCTCCCCCTCCTGCACAGAGTAGCCCAGTCTTGTTGTTGTGATGGTAGGAGTCTGAAAGAGAAAATGGCGATGGCCACACCCTCATTTTCTCAAAGACTTTTGCCGTGGACCTGTTGGCCAGAACCAGAGCCCACAGAGGGAGGGCAGGGGGAGGCGCACTTAACTAGACATGTGGGTTGGAGGTCACTGCCACAGACACAATTAGTCTGCCACACATATTTGTTTTAATCAGGTCTTAGTTCTCATTTACCTTATGAACCTACTTTCTATTCATTCTGAGTCAGCAAATAAGCAAATATAGATAAGGGGAGCCAGTTTCTCACTGCGGAGAAGGGTGTTACAGACACGGAAATAGGAAAAGGAAGAACAAACCCCGTGTCTTGAGATTTGCATCTGAGGTATCGTGTGAACTAAGGGATCACATTAATATATAAGTATCTATATCTGTTCCCTACCTCTGTTCTCTGGGAAGGTCTAGAATCCATGACACTATACTAGGAATGAACACAGTTAGTGCCTCGTTCCTGGTTTCTATAGACCATTATCCACTAAAAGGACCCAGGGTCCTTAGAGAAATGGCCAGTTTCAGGGCGGAGGCAGAGAAAGTCCAAGATTAGCCAGGAAATCGTGGGTGCCAAATGGTAAGAAAACATTCAGAGAATAATGGAGACATGTCAGAAGGAAACGGGTCAACATGAAGGCATTCCCCCGGCTAAAACTGGGATAATATGAATGTCACAATGACGATATTGGAGGATTACGAGTATTAAAGTTAGAGTCTGGGAGCCCATCTGGGGTAGTTTTTGTTTTAGTAGCAAGCCATCTGGTAAACATAGAAGGAATGATGGAATCCGAAAACCACCGTTTGTCAGCCATCATGATACTAATTGATTCTGATGAGAAACAACAATGGATGCTCAAAGAAATGGGTGAAAGTTTCACAAGTGATGGAATACTTAGTCTCAGAATGTCTCTCCACAGATATATATTTAAAACAACATGTAAAAGGATGACCATCAAACGGAAACACCTAGCAGACACCCCCTAACCAAGGAATATAAAATGACTGTCAGCTATGAGTCTATAATGGACAGCATGGGCTTCTAAAAAGAATGCCCTGGAAAGGGTGCCGCAGAGCTTGTTTGGCATTCCTGCCAGGAGTACAAACTGAGTCTAATCACGAAGAAACCACAGCAAACCCAACCAGTGGTATCCTGCAGAATAATTGACCAGCACTCTTCAGAGATGTCAGGGTCATGAAAGAGAAGACTCAGAGACTGTTTGAAGATGGAAAGTGACTAAAAGAGGCATGCCAGCAATGCAGTACATTTCCTTGGATTTCCATTTGCTCTTGACATTATTGGGACAGTTCAGAAGTTGAATGAGGCCTGTTGTATCTGCAGATTAGATAATAGTGTATCAATGTCAGTTTCCTGATTTTAACAATTGGACTGGGATTATGCAGGAGAATTCCTTGCTTTTAGAAAATACACATTGAAATTGTAGCAAATGGTTCTGTCATGTCTACAAGGCACTCTGAAAGAGGTTTGGGGAAAAATATACGTACATACCTAAGGAAAAAAGGGAAAAGAAAGTAAAAAGTGTGGATCAACTGTCATAAAATGTCAAAATCTCTGTGAATGGTTTTCATAAATTCTTTGTACTATTCTTGTCATATTCAAATTGTATCTGAGAATTTTAAACAGTGGTCGATCTACAATATATAAATATTTAATTTTCCATTTCCCATAACTATGTTTAAGAAATAAGTTAACCAATTTAACATCAAATAACCTGAGAAGACTATAATAGCTCTGATCATCTATTTCAGTTGCCAGCAATCTTAAACTCAAGGGTGGGATTTTGGTCAGACCCAATGTGGGTGGCACCCCACGTCTTGGCCTTTTGTACTTTTGGAGTGAAGAGACTTTGTATGAGTAGGTAAGGTGGACCTTTCCCCAGATTCAGGAGTCATGTTTGTGGTGGTTCTTTGTTCGGTGTGGTTTCTGCCTCTCAGAAGTTACCACTAGAATACAAACAGAAGATTTTTGAAGGTCCTACACTTCAGTAAATCATAATCTGAGTATTGGTAATGCCTTGTCTATCAATATCTTAAGATGTCTATGTCATCGTTTTATGCAGAACGCAGGAGGAATTTCTCTTGTATGGGGAACATATGAGGAATTCTTAAATTGTATTCAGGCTCCATCCCCAGGCTGGAAATGCAGTGAAGTCCTCAGACATTCGTTTCTATCCTGAATTACAAAAGCTCCAGGAGGAGAAAGAGTCACAGCAAAAGAAGAAAATAATCATTAGCGTTTGATTATACTTTAATGAAAATGTCCTCGTTTGGGGTCAAGCACATGTCTACTCTGAAGCAAAGCAGGTTGGGGGTTGGTTACAAAACCTGGAGCCAGACAGGTCTGGGTTCAAATCCTAATTCACTGCTTATCTCCCATCCTAAGACTGATTTCTACAGCTGGCATGTGGGTGTGGTTTGACAAGGTCTGACCTCCAGGAACACAGTGTGGCCGTTATTGTTACAGCCTCCATTTTCTAGATGGAGAAGTAGTCAAACTAGTGGCTTTCTGATCTCACGTGATAAAACAATTACGTGGAAAAGAAACATTCCTTTACACGTTAGCATTGAAGTGCTTCTCTTTCTCTTAACTGGAATCTTCTTGACAATTCTGCGTGTATAGTTCTCTCTCCCCTGAAGTCATATTAGCATTTTCCCCATGAAACAACCCAAGAAATAAAGCAAAAGCATTTTAATTAACTCAGGTTTAATACATTTTCCTTATCTGCCGCTGCTGCAGATATGAGAAGAACAGAATTGCACTGTGTATTCAGAAATCTTTGAGTTGATCAAAAAGACGAGGCTGCAGGAAATTCAAAGCAAAAATCATTTAGCTCTGCTTAGGCCACAGGCATGAGCAGAGGCCACGTACCCTTTAAAATAACTTTAAACTCCTGTTTTTCTATCTGAATTCTCTATTCTTTAGAATTATTTCGACTTGCTAAATTAGGAGACAGTGCACTCGGCTGGCTTCCCTGTTTCTTTCAGTCCCTCCATGTTACCAGCTGGAAACAGGAGACATTGTATGACACATTGGTAATACTTTGAATTGAGTTGAAATGTGCATACATATGGGGGGGTGTGTGTGTGTATGTGTGTGTGTGTTTAATTTGCTTGATTTCCAGTAGAAAAAGAAAAGGCTTAACATTTTGAAGTAGCTTTGCTCCTTACTATAAGTGAAACAAGAAAAATTGCTTTGTACCTTTTCACCTGGCTATTTTAATATTAGGAAAATAATTATTCACACCACCAAGCAGCACCTAGCAGGGGTCTACTCTTCAAAAAGACATATTTTCAGAGTGTAATTGAGAACCCTAAGTCTTTTTGGATCTTGCCTCAAAAAAAAAAATCTATTGTACTCTCCCAGAGAATCTACATAAATATCTCCTTTGCTTAATATATTTTTCTTTCTCTTTAAATTTTTTTAAATGTTTATTTATTTTTGAGAGAGAGAGAGAGAGACAGACAGACAGACAGACAGAATATGAGTGGGGGAGAGGCAGAGAAAGAGGGAGACACAGAATCTGAAGCAGGCTCCAGCCTCTGAGCTGTCAGCACAGAGCCCGGCTCAGGGCTTGAACCCTTGAACCGTGAGTTCATGACCTGAGCTGAAACCAGGAGTTGGATGCTCAACCACCCAGGTCTCCTAAAGGTATTTTTGTTTCTACATAAGTATTTAGACACATGTATATAATCATAGGAACTGGTATGACACTAATTCACATGTTTCATTTACAGAACACCTATGTATTCAGTCTATACTCTACAGAGAAGACTAAGTAAATGACAGAATTGTTGCCTCTGGGGTCTGGAACTGGTTCATATCATCTTGTACTCCATTTGCTCCTGCCCATCAGGACCTAGGAGGAGGCCTGGCCTTTATTTTGTCCTCAGTAACTATGCATAGAATTAGAATATACAGCTTAGAGTGAAGACGAAGCATTTGGAGATAGACCAACCAGTCTCGCCCGGAATGTGGTAGTATGAGTAATTTTACTTCAAGATTTCAAGAAAGGGGATTATTGAAGCCAATCCTCAAAGGGCGAGTGGGATTTGATCACAGGAGCCGGGTAAATACCATCCGGGATCCATCAACATTGCTGATGGATATTTCACAATGTTTTATAGTTTTATAGGGTGACTCCAGAAGTTTCACGTCACTTCCTTCAGAGATATGCTTACAAACTGCTCCAGATACCCTCAGCATTCCGTTATCAACCCTGAACAATGTAACAGGTACCGCGGTGTCCAGATACTTTCTTTACACTGTGTTATCTCTGACGGGGGGTTCAAGGAGTTTATCGGTACTGTGCACTTGTGTGAGAGCCACTGTGCCGTGTCTGCCCGTGCCCGTGTGCTCACTCTTCAGACTGTTCTGGAAGTCCGGACCCAGCAGACATGATGTCTGGAAGAGATACACTGTTAGCACTTTCTTATTCACTGAAGTATCTGATCATTCATAAACTCTGTGACTATAGATGATACAACGTATCCAATTCAATTCAGCTGTGGTCTTTTATTTTCAACATTTTTCAAATGTCTTTTTTTTTTTTTTAATGCTTGTGTTAGAGACCCAAGGAGAAAGGATTTTGGGGGATTTCCACAAAACATGCCTTACTGTCCTGTCAGGTGTATCAGAATCTCTAGAAGGGGTGCCTGGATTGCCCAGTCAGTTAAACCTCCCACTTCGGTTCAGATCACGATCTTGTGGTTCCTGAGTTCCCACGCCGGGCTCTACGCTGACAGCTCAGAGCCTGGAGCCTGCTTCAGATTCTGTCTCTCTCTGTTCCTCTGCTTGCTCGCTCTCATTCTCTATTCTCTCTCTCTCTCTCTCTCTCTCTCTCTCTCTCTCTCTCTCTCTCTCTCTCTTTCCTCTATCTCTCTCCTCTATCTCTCCCTCTCTCTCAAAATATATAAAGATGGGCAAGAATGTACATTCTTGTACAAAAGTCAGTCACTTCCCCCCATTTAAAATAGGCCATGCTGCTACTGCATATGTTTCAATAAGAAACACTCTTTCAACTTTATCTCTTTTCTGTAAAAAAAATTGTACATACGATAGAGATTTACAGATTGCTCTCATGTCAGACACGCGAGGTGCAGTGAACATTCAGAGTCCTGCTCCATGTCCTCACATGAGCTGAGGACAGTTCCCATCGCCTTGGGAGGGAATCTGGAATGGGACCCCAGGGATGTCAGACTCTACTCTTTGCATATCTGCTGCTGAGCAGGGGCTGATTCGTAAGTGGCGGTAAGGGATTTTCCATTGCCAGTTAATTTTTTGATGCATTTTTGAAAAACCAACTTGATTTTAAGAAGTTTTATATGGTATTCTTGTTTTACTTAGATTTCTTTGCCAGTCCTTATGTCACTTCTTTCTAAGAAACCAGTGTTTGTAATTAATTTAAAATCCCCTTCCCTGTAGCGAGCATTTTTTCATGCTAAAAATGTTCTAAAAATCTAAACCTTTACTAAGGCGTGAGATTGGCACCAAAGTTGGTAAAGAAATACACATCTGGGATCTAGAAATAGTGCCTGGTAATTTTGTTTCATTTTAACTACAGATCCTGTTAATCCGCAGCATAAACAGTTATATGCGTTAACTTCTATGCCTCAGTTTTTAAAAAATTTTTAATGTTTATTTTATTTTTGAGAGAGAGAGAAAGAGAGAGAGTGAGCGAACAGGGGAGGGACAGATAGAGAGGAGACAGAGAATCCCAAGCAGGCTCCAGGCTCCCAGCCATCAGAGAACCCGATGCGGGGCTCGAACCCATGAGCTGTGAGAGCGAGATCTGAGCTGAAGTCAGACACCCAACCAACTGAGCCACCCAGACGCCCCTAATGGCCTCATTGAGGTGAAAATCAGAATATGCAGAGATGCCCCATTTATGGGACTACACGTGGAAGTGAGGACCTGAAGCACGGTGCTGCTGCAGACCTGTGTGCTCGGTCTTCTTTTCTCTCCTGCCTCCCTTTTTTTTTTTTTTTTTTTGCCTTTTTTATTTTATAAATACAATATTCCAAACTCATCAAAATCCAAATTACTCTCTTGGAAGTGGCCCCCATCACGGATAGAGATCACGCTGACGGTTTGACGGCGTGCCCCTCCGGGGAGGCGTGGGGAGGGCATCCGGCCGCCCGCAGGACTGGGAGTTGCCAGCTCGTCCCATGGCTTCTGAGGGGCCTCGGGCGTCCGTACGAACGCTGGGAGGTTGAATTCGTACAGCACGCCCATCAGCACTTCCACTGGGATGCCTTGAAGCCCCGCCAAGCTGTTGATTACGTGGTGATTTGATGAATGAATCCGGCACCTCAGCGTGGTCAGCTCCGGCTAACATCTGAGATTCTTGAGCGCAGTGGGGAGGGACACGTCAAGTCCTCTCCTCCGTCGCCTGTGCTTGCAGCACACTCCGCCAGGGGGGTGTGTTGTGCGTGTTCAGAGCGTGCTTGTGCCTACGTTCACTGACTTCCTGTTGAAACTCCCCAAGTTGTGGTGTGTTTGGGGGTAACTTCGCAGTGAAGGCTTTAAACTCCAGCCGCCTGGGTCCCCTGTCCAGGCCCTACTGCTTACCATAAAGTTCTGAGCAGGTGACCCACACTTGCTGAACTTAATCCCTCTCCCTCCCTCGTTGGTCCTGTCCTTCTCCTCTGCCCTTTGAGACAACAGAGTTTGTGGGAGGGCCCAGGTTTAGCACCATCTGTCCATATCTATTTATGTATCTCTATCTATGTCTGTGTCTATGTCTATATCTCTATCTCCATCTCTATCTCTGCATCTCTCTATTTCTCTCTCTACCTCTATCTCTACCTCTCTCTATCTCTGTCTCTCTATCTCTATCTTACCCTATCTCACACACACACACACACACACACACACACACACTTCTAAAACAGCATGACTTAACAACACATCATTAAAAGACCTGCTGAGAGGTTTCCTGTCTCACTTAACATTGGTAACGATGTGAGAGTCTGTGTCCTGAGTGCATGTATTTGTAGAAGGGGCTCAAGATCTTGTGCTTTAGGACAGGGCTACCTTCGTTGGCCACCAGCCTGGCCGCCACGCTCCACCACGTTCTCTAATATTTAGGAGCATAACTGGATGGATGTCTGATCGTCCTTTTCAAAGCGCAGAGCCTGGGGCAGCTGCCCTAGTTTGCTGGGTCCCCGGGGAAAGCGCCCCATCACGTATTTACATAACCCAGCCCCACGGAGGTTTGGAATTAGAGGGGTTGTGTCTTTGTTGTTCCGGGATGATGGATGTTCGCAAAGTTTTGTAGGAATCTGTGGGAGAGAAAATTAATAGCACTGTTATATACTCCGTGTCTCTAGAGAAGGCTGCATATCTGATGAACAAATTCATTAGCATTTCTGTTGTGGATAATGGTAATTAATCTGATTGAAGACTTTTTTGTTTATTCCTCCTAGTATGAATTTTCAAATATGCCCCTTTGTGTCCAGGAAGTAGGTGTGAATTTACTTTCTTTTTTATTGCACCATTTAGGGGCTGTTTGTGGTAACATCATGATGTATTCTCTCTCTGTGTCATTTCTCAGCTGGGTCACGCTGCAGTTAAAGGAGGATTTCAGTGGGTGGATAAGCATGTCTAATTAATATAGGCCATTATTTCTAAGATATTCTGAGGTGACGAGCTGCCACCTGGGTATTTTTGCAGTCTAACCAAAAACAACATAATTCAATTCAAACCTCTCATGCACCTCTTCATAGCAGCTTGATACATCGATTTTGTAGTTTCTCGTATTTTATTTGGATTCAGAAAACTCTTTTGTGCGATGGAGTCGGGAGGAAGGAAGCACAGAGCTGGATCGGATGACAGAGGAGGGAAGAATAGAGGGAGGAGTTTGGCTTTTCGGGGACCAGGGGGAGCAGGCATGAGAAGAGCTAGCTCGACCCGGATGCGGGGTGAATGCACCTGCAGGCCGCACAGCAGCGCCGGGAGCTGCCCGGGGAACCAGAGAACGGTCGCTGTGGAGCACGGAGCCAGCAGGTGAAGCCCCCAGACCCCGGCTCCAAACACGGCGTCATGGACAAGCTCATCTCCCCCTCCCACTTCAGAAAACCACAGCATTGATGAGACAGGACGGTATCTCAGTTAGGAGTCGGTCTACAAAATGGGACGAAGAATGTGGACAGAAAATAGAGGCACACGCAACCCTAAACCGTATGGAGAGAGGAGAGGTCTGCACTTACCTGAACAGCAACAGGTTGATTTTCAGCTTGTAACTACTGGAAACAAAATACCAGAAAAGCTTAATTTACAGCATATCAAAAATAACACACCCCGAACATACCATGTGGGGAATGTGGCTCCTGAGAAAGGCCTGGCACATGGTAGTAGGTTTGTTGATTCACCTAACAAATATTCAGCCTTTATTATTTGGTTGATGAGCTGGTCGTGCAGAAGTGTGTGTAAGACTCTTCCTGAGCGAGCCCATCAGAACGCTCTTAGGCCGCGGACCTCCTGAAACAGGAGCTGTGTCAACAGGTGTGTCGGCAGCCTGGACACACTGTTTCCGCTCTCCCAGCCCTGCCCTGGGAGAAAGTGGTTATACCTACTTAGAGCTCCTACTCCCAGGTGGGTACTGAGACCCAGTACAAACAGACTTCTGGGCCAGCCATCTGGCCCAGAGAACCATGCTCCCCTGGTCTGCAAGAGGTGATAAATTATGGCTCAGGGCGGAGGAGGACACGCAGGTCAGGATACAGTGAAGCTGCCTGGGTGAGGTCCCCAAGTGCAGTGGCATCGAGCTCCTCTGGGGCCCTGGAGCCTCTCGGGGTGGCTGATCCGGGCACAACCCAGGCCTAGAAGCGAGGGTTGGCCCAGGACACGGTCCACATGTGATTCATAACTTAGCGGATCCGTACAGTCTTTGCAGCTCAAACTCTGCATGTTTCTGATGAACCCCCGCCCCCCGGCCGTACATCACTGGGGAGGACACAGTGCCTTTGTGATTTCGGCAGCAAGCAAAACTAAGATCTAGTCTGACGGGGCACCTGGGGGGACTCAGTCGGTTAAGCGTCCAACTTCGGTTCTGGTTATGATCTCACAGTTTGTGAGTTCGAGCCCCACGTCGGGCTCTGTGCTGACAGCTCAGAGCCTGGAGCCTGCTTCAGATTCTGTGTGTGTCTCTCCCTCTGCACTTCCCCCACTCACACTCTGTCTCTCTCAAAAAATAAACATTAAAAAAAAGATTTAGTCTATTGTCCTTCAAATGCCATTTCATTCATTTAGGCCCATCTCTCGCAGGGACTAAGTCTGCCATTCAGAGAAATGACAGCTAGTGTTGGAAATGATTTATATTCAACCATACTTGTATTTAGCAGCATCTAGGTGTTAGGCTCTTTGCTAAGAGCTGGGCAAGTAAGGCTGCATGAACTGTAATCCGTGTTCTCGGTGTCGTGGAAGAGACAGACACACGTCAGAGGGCGCCCTCCTGGAACTGAATGAGAAGCCCTGGAGCACGGGCAGAAATTGGCAGGTGAACGTGACCCAGAAGCAGGTGTTTTCAGGAAGGAAGGAGGCCAGCAGTCCTGAATTAGTTGTGGCGCCTTAGCCACAGGGTCTCTGGAAAACAAAACAAAACAAACAAAACTGCCTATCATCCAGGAAACTGCTATAAAATGGAATTTCTCCAATATGAATTGGAAAAGCTCCATCAGGTGGAGAACACGATTTGAATGAACTGCTCTTACAATAGGAACAATACTGGGAGAGGGCTGTTTGACCTGTAATGTGCCTCGTTGATCCGAACAGCGGGCAGTGAAGGCTGTTTAAGAATCATGTGGGGATGATTGTGCTGACAGTTACATTTAAAAGGTGGGTTTTGTTTTTTTTTTTTAGTAAAAGATACATATAAAAATTATGTTTGTTTAGGGATGTTTAGGATTTATATTTGCTTGGGAATGTCAGGCTTTTCAAAGGACACATTGAGGTTAATAAAACTTCAGAACAACGCATTTGGCTTTATGACTGCTCTGAATCTCCCCACTGCCAGACCCCCCATTTTTCCATTAAAATGTATTTTAAAAAGTGTTTTTATTTCCATTTTATTTTTGAGAGAGAGAGAGAGAGAGAGAGAGAGAACGAGAGCACAGGGGAGGGGCAGAGAGAGAGGGAGACACAGAATCCAAAGCAGGCTCCAGTTCATAGCTGTCAGCACAGAGCCCCCACGCAGGACTTGAACTCGCAAACTTCGAGATAATGATCTGAGCTGAAGTCGGACACCTAACCAACTGAGCCACCTAGGTGCCCCCATTAAAGTGTATTTTTTAAGCAGATGTATTATTGAGGTATAACTTACACACAGTAAAGTTCACCTTTTTTAGTCTTACGGGCCATATTTTGACAGATGTCACCTGTTGCATAGCCGTGATTACTGGCAGGATGCAGAAGGTTTCTGAAAGTGTTACTTGGAGCTCCTCTGTGGTCAGCCCCCTCTCCCACCTCCCTGTCTGGCAATCCTTGATATGTCTTCTGCCTTTCTCCTTGTAATGACTGTCAATGGATGGACTGATGCAGTGCACAGCCTGTGCATCTGGACTCCCTCTCTTAGCATGTGCTTTGCCGACCCATCTGTGTGGTTGCCGGTGTCCATAGTTCATTCGTTTTATTGCTGAACGGTTTTCCATTGTATGGAATTCTGTAATTTGTTTATCCATTCAAGTGCCTGTGGGCATTTGGGGGCTAGGACAGATGGAACTGCCGTGAACCATGAATATTTGCATACAGGTCTGTGTTGTCATCCCTTTGGTACAAATACCTGCAGGTGTGGTAAGTGTCTGTTTAACTTTATACAAAACTTACCAGCCATTTTCCAAAACGGACCCCCCTTTGTGCCTGAGTGCCGCAGCGTGAGTTCTGGATGTCCCACATCTTTGCCGGCTCTCCGTGCTGTCAGTTGCTGATGTTGTGTCATTTTAGCCGTTCTAGTGCGTGTGTTGATATTATCCTTGTGGTTTTATTTGCATTTTCCTAATGACTTTCTACAAGCTCACATACCACTTACCCCTCATCTGTAGTTAGCTGTCTCTTCACATCATATTGGATTTCTCTTATCATTAAATCGTAAAAGTTATATATATAATATTTAATATTTATATTATATGGAATACATAATATTTATCAGAGACACATTTTGCACATAATTTCTCTGAGGTTTATCTTTTCTGTTTCTTGAAGTATGTTTCAGAGAATTTTAAATTTTGATGAGGTCCAATGTATCAATTTTTCTTCTTTTATGGTTCATGCTTTTTATATCTAAGAAATCTTTACCTAATCACTGTCATGAAAATTTTCTCCTCTGTTTCCTTCTAGAAGCTTTATAGGCTTTATCTTTAGGCCTATGTTCCATTTTGAGTTATTTTTTTTTAATGTGTGGATGTCTTTTGGTTCCAGTATGATTTGTTGAAAACACAGCTCGTTTTCATATTTTGACCGTATATGAAAGAGTTGAAGATCAACTGGCCACATATGGATGGGCTTATTTCTGGACCTTGTATTGTGTTCCTTGGATCTATAATGACTAATTACATGCAAATGCCAAGTTATCTTGATTACTGCAGCTTGATACTGAAATCAAGTATTATGAAATTTCCAGCTTTTGTCTTTTTTCCAAATTATTTTAGCTATCCTAGACCCTTTGTTCTATGTATAAATTATAGAATCATATCGTCCATTTTAACCCAATAAAATGCTGTTGAGTTTGATTGGGATTACTTTGATTTTGCACATGAAATTATGAGGAATTAGGAGGAACTGACATCTTGGCATTATTGAGTCTCCCAACCCAACGTTCTTTAAGTTTTCTTCTCAGTGATTTTTTGTTTTCAGCATACGAATCTTGCATATATTTTGTTAGATTCATTCATAAGAACTTTGTGTTTTTTGATGATGTTGAAAATTTTAAATTTAATTTCCAAATGTTTATGCTAGTACATTAAAAATGCAGTTGATTTTTATGTGAGATCATTGTTCTATAAACTTACTATTAAACTATAAATATGGAAAGAAAATATTGTTTAAGATGCAATTTCTGGTGAGTTGACTTAGAAGAACCACCATGCTCTTGAAGGAGAATATGTTTTCTAAAGCACATAAGAGCTGTAACACCCCTCGGCCAAATTATTTTCCACTCTCATCCATGATTAATCAGAACTGGTATTCTCTCAGAACTGAGAGTGTTGATAATGCTCGAGAACATCCCTCCTCTGATTCTGAAATCGTTCCTCTGTCAGCCGGGGTGTTTTCGCCCCCGCAAGGTTTTGTGAGACTAAATGTGATTAAATGCAGAGCACTTAGCAAGCTCAGCAACGTTCCCTTCCCTTCCCTCCCCCTCCTGCTGAATGCTGTTAGTGCCCCAGGTTGGCTGCAACTTATTACCACAAACAACAGACATTTATGTCCTCACAGTTGCTCAGGCCTGAAGTTCAAAGTCAAAGTGTCAGCCATGTTGGCTCTGAATAGAGGCTGGGAGACAGGATTCATTTCAAGCCTGTGTCCCTCACTTCTGGTGGCTCCTCATGAGCCCTGCACCCCCTGGCTTCTAGCCGCAGCACTTGTGTCTGCCTGGTCCCCACGTGCCCTTCCTCTCCGTGTCCCTGTGTCCCAGATCTGTTGTTCCTTTCTCTTATAAGGACATCTTAAATCCAGAATGACCTGATCCCAAGATCTTTAACTTAATTTCATCTGCAAAGACCCTCTTTCCAAGTAAAGTCACATTCGCAGGTACCCAGGGTCAGGACTTGAATGTAACTCTTCTGGACTCTCCTCACCCCACTGTGAATGTCCAGACAGAGAGGTGTGTAAATAAGGCCTTGTTTCATATGAAATGTGCACTCATGTACAGCATAGGTAAAGGATATGGAAAAGACACAGTTTGTACATAAACTGACATATGCATGGATGACTCTCTTTTCTATTCTGCATTGTAGAAACCTTAAGTAGATTTTGTATAGGTAGAACTCGTGATCACTTTTAGGGTAACGAGGTGTTTACCAATTTCATATCCATGTTGTAGATTAATCTCTTAATTTTGAGATTGGGGTGGGTGAGTAATCGGCTCCTGCTTGTTGATTTTTGTGTCTTATGAGGCCTGTTATTTTAAAAGCAAACAAAGGAAAATTTCAGTGAGAAGTAGAAAGTGCTTTCAGTGGTGTCATTTGTGTGTATGCTTTCTTACTCTCGTACGAAAGGAAAAGCATCCAAATGAAGAGAGCCAAGTGGAGAAATGCCATTTCCATGGCAACAGTTCCATTCTGATTGTGCTTCAGTTGTAATTTCTGTCGCACGTTGGATCATTGTACTTGACACCTTCAGAGAACCCAAACTGGGAAATAACACATCAGTACCTAGTGTGTCACTTCACGAAAAATTCTGGAAAGGTTTCTCCAAGTACAAAATACTTGAAACTCATCACACTAAAGATGAATTTCAGTTTTGATTTTTTTAATCTTTCTCTTAATTTTTCAAATAATAATAATTTTTTTTTTACTTTTACTTCTAAAGATGGATATTTACCATGTAGTTCCAATTAAGTGCCAGATGCCATATTACCACAATTAATATGTTATTTCTATTCCTTGTAACACACTTGAGTTAAGGATTATTAGTTCTGTTTATAGATGACAGACCCAAATCTCAACAAGTCAAAAAACATTATTCATTTATTCCTTCTACAAATATTTATTAATCCAGACACTACACTGAATGTCAAACATACAGCAGGGAGTAAGAATGAGCTAGAAATAGGCAGGGCCAGGATCCAAAGCCATGTCTCCAGAATCTACCTTCTCCCTCTGCTGAGTCTCTCTCTGCTGGTGAGACTCTGCATGTGTGTTAAACATGTATGCGTCAGTATACGTGCTTCATGTTAAACAGCATGTGATATACGTGTTAATTCCTATAGCAAATTCTTTGAAAGGAATTGCTGTTTTGTGTTAGAACAGAGCAGGGATCCTTTCTCCTGTCCAAGAGTTTGCTTTTGAGCATACGTGACATTGCGTGAAAGCCCTTGGTGGTGGCAGGTAGTGTTTGTATTAAACATGTTAAATGAAAATAAATAAGTATGTCAGATGCTATTTGCACAGTGTTTTCTAAGTGATTCCTGCTGTTCTCACTGTGAGGGGGAGTCCTGGGGCTCGGGAACCTTCGTCTGGTCCTTGCTCCCTCTGAGACCTGGTCCTCTTGCCCGACACACATCCCTGCATCTGTGTCTTCCGTGCCCTCTGCTCATTGCCGGGACTCTTGCCTGGTGCCCATCTTTCTTGTCTGTCCCTAACTGTTGCTGGTGGCTGCTTTCGCCCGTCACCTCCTGCAAGTATCTCCCAAGAGAAACTGAAGATGTGCACATTCTGCCTTTGCCGTCCTGGCCCCTCCAGCCAGCGGCATTGCCTCTTTCCCTGAAACTCAAGCCTGTGACGACATCCTCCCCACCCACCACCAGCCCAGTCTCCTCTCCTGTTCATTCGTCAGCAGCCTAATCTCCTTCTCTCCTTTTCTCCTCCAAGTGCTGTCTCTGGAGGCTTGGCGAGGCGCGTGTCCCCTGGATCCTTCCTTGCCCATGTGTTTAGTTTATGTCTGATGCGACAGGATGCTAGTTCACATTTCTTAGCCATTTCCCATGTGTGTCTGTGTTGCCCGCTTTCCCCATTTCGTTTCGATTATTTAGTGGGGAAAGTATATTAGTTCCTCCCTCCTTGACCAGCATCCAGTAGACTGAAGGTGCTAGAACACTGCCGCTGGTGACGGTCGGCAGTGGATGTGTGGATCCGAGTGCTGAGCCACCATGCGGAGGGCGGGGGAGGGGGGACCTTGTGCAGTGACTCAGGTGCCGTTTCACCAGAGCCTTATTCCCAGGAACAGGACGCCTTCTTCCTCCTTTCCAGGACTCATTTCCCAGTAGCAGAGATCCAGTTATAAGGCGAATGTGTAATCCACATGTGGCGGTGCTTGCTGCTGCACTGGGTAACCCGGAGCCCCCTGGGGACCCCTGTCCAGCTCCAGTGGGGCGTCCACGCAGTGGGCATCATGGGCTCCCGGCAGGGTGGGCTTGTGAGAAGCAACCTGCTTCCTCCTATAGTGGCCTCGCTGCTGCTTCTGTGACCCGTCACACAGCTCCTCCTCCCTCATCAATGTGTCTGTCCTGCCTTCCCCACCATGTAAGTCTCCCTGACCTCTGTCATGTGACAGAGGATAAGCCTCAGGAATACGGGGCCACCGTTTCATCTGGTTTTATGGAGTCATCAAATATTACGCGGAGCGTGTGTTGTTTTGGGTCTCAGCATCGTGTCTGGTTTGATTTCTCTGGATTATGCAAGTATTCGTAAACTCCCTCTCTGTTGACTATACACAGTTCTCATTCTGTACCTTCAGTTACAAACTGATTTGGCACCAAAAAAGGTTACTTTTATGTGGATGCAATTTAGCTTTATAGATGGATACAATTATGTTAAAAGATATAAATAATTTATCTTAAATTCTTAGCAGTTAGAGCTATTTAACCCATTTTCATAGCAATAGTACACCCATCTGGAACATTTTTCGTAAAAAGCAAATTGCATTCTAAGAGCTCTTTGGGCAGCGATTAGTTTGTGCAGGAATGAATTGCCATCTCATTTAAACTAAGTGAGTAAATAAAATGTCCTCAAAGTTTAAAATACACATTTGTTGAAAAAATTGGACATGGCAAAAAGTGCGATTTCAGTTATTTTGCATAGTGTTTTTACCTGACTAAAGTACAAGAGAGAACAAAATGATGCCTCCTCAGAGGAAAATTTATACTTTGTAAATGGACTCTGCTTCTTAGTATTCTTTCTGAAAACTCTTGCAATAGAAAAAGGGCTGATTTTCTTCCTCAACAGCATCATTAGGAAATGGTTCTCCCACTTCAGTTCATTGGACTGAGATTCTTCAGAGAGGCTCACGATTCCAGATTTCATAATAAGAAGGTATCTGGTCAATTAAATCAAAGCATATAAACCAAATCATAGAAGAAAGTGTGACTTAAAATCCTAGCCTGGAAAATTACAGTTAAGACCAATATTCTGTCTCACAAATTACTTCACTGTGTTTCTGTCAGTGTCTGTCCCAGACAAAGAATAAAGATCTTACAGAATGGAGATGTAGGTGAAAAAAGGAAAAAGGAAGATCTTTTCTGACTTTCTCTACAGGCTCGCCAGGACATTTCACAGAAAAGTCACCTGTTTCTCCATCCCTGATGTGGGTCAGTTACCAGTTTAGAATCAGGTTTATGAAAATTCTGGGACCCCCAGGTGGTTAACACCAGAAGGAGAAACAATTTTGTCTGTTCTTGTCAACCATACGGCTGGATAGAAAGTAAATAGCAAAAAAAAAAAAAAAAAAAAAAAATCCAAAGTCTCCTCAATTCCTATTGCAATTCCCTCAGCAGAAATTTACTGACCACCTTCTACATCCTAGCTAAGGCGTTCCAAAGCCTCCAACTCATCAGTCATTAGTGAATATATAGCATGTCTAGTTAGCAAAGATCCAAATGTCGCTTAAGAATGGGCTTTGTAACAGTAGCATAGTCCGTTCCATGAATGATCCCTTATAGTAAAACTAAACTCTCCTGTGCTCATCTTTCCTTACGAGGTATCACTAATCAAAGAGGCTAGGTTTTGTGGATTTCTGCTGGGTCCCAAGATGTTGCTCTCCCTCAGAACTGGGAGGTAAGTCCAGTGAGTGTTTGGAAATTAACACTGTAATTCACAAGCACTTTGGCTTCAGCCATAAGGGATGAAGACTGACTGATACATGTGTCAAAACGTTATGCTGAGGGAGTGAAGCCCGGCACAATGGTGTTGTAGTGAATGGTTCTGTTTAAATGAAACAGAACACATAAATCCACGGAGACAGAGATTGTGGTTGCCAGAGGCTGGGAGTCTGGGGGCCAGGGGGCAGAGCAAATGCTTAGTGTGTCCAGGGTTTTCTTTTGGAGTGACGACGACAGATTGGAACTAGATGGAGGTGGTGGGGTACCGCATTGTGACTGTATTAATTGTTACTGGACTGTTCACTTTAAAATAGTTAATTTTATGTTACATGAATTTAACTCCAATTAAAAATGTATACAAAAATGTTAAAAAATTTTTAAGCAAAAAAAAAAAAGGCACATGACTATTTGTATATTTGTACTAATTTGATTATATTCTGTAGATGCAGCAGTAGCATTTATAATATCTGGCAGGCACGTTTATTCAATAAATGTCAGTAATAAACCTGCTGTTCCAGGAATCACAATTGAGGGGAGGAAAGCTTTTCTAGTTTCTCCTTTTAGGCTCTTTGGCTGATCTAATAATTACACACAGGACAAATTAACAAGAGTAAAACAAATGTAATTCAGTGTATGTGGAAGCCCATGAAAATATGACATTCAGGGCAGGCAGCTTTTATATCTTTTGGTCAAAGAAACCATAAATTTGCGAAGAATTGACAAGACAAAGAAGTTTGGGTGTGGAGTAGCAAACACATAGAAAAGTAACAAAGTTTATGTACACAGACTTCTCAGCCCCAAATTCTGTGTCTGGTGATATGGATACTGTGTACCCTCTTTGCACAAGGAGGGTACCTTTCACCTGGGAGATTTGGTTCCTGCTTCATGGGGATGTAGGAGGGTCAGGGCGTTTTTCTTCTCTCTTTTTTAAGTAACTTTAATGAATAATAATCAGCATGTCAAAGTGGAAGATTTGGGGGCAGATAGTCTGCTCCCATTCACCGTTTCACCATTTAATATTTTCACCTGGACCTTTCCGCGTCTGTGTTGTTTCACTGTATAATTGCCTGTCTTGAATTTTAAATCTTCCCGAGAACCTCTGTATTCACTTCCACTTAAGTTATTACTGTGACGTTGGTAGCTCGCATTTGGAATAACTCCTGTGGTGGAATCATTTTTGAAAGCCGCTCACATGCTGGCTTTCCCCTCACACACCATTAATGAAGGTGTCAACCAGAAAGGTCACTAACAGGGGTGCCTGAGGAACCTGCTGATCATCTGAGCAGAAACTGATATATCACCTCTAATAATTGCCCTGTCCTTGTCCACTAATTCTCAGTTCATGTTGGAGGCCTTATGGTCAATACAATAAAAATTAATTTTTCTCCTTTTATGGTAGGGAGATGCTATTTAATGCCATACTGGCGATACCCGAATACCAAACTTTTTTTTTTTTGCTGGGCCTGTGCTTCTGTTTCATTATTATGATAGTTCATGACAGTGGTTTCCATAATAATGGGACACTGACTTTCGGCTTCCGGACCACCCTGTGCTGGCTGCATGTTAGTGCCTCTCAGGCCTGACGAAATAACACGGACAAAGCTTCGGTTCATGTTGCCAGGCTCGCAGCCCATTTCCTGTCTAAAAAACAGCTTTGAGGGCTGGGGATGTAGATCAGTGGTGTTGAACTAAATGGATGTACAGCTTATCCATCAGTGAAAGCTTCCCCCGAGGCTGACACTGGAAGTTACAGTTAGAGTCTCAGAACTGGGGGCCCTGCTGGTGCGATCCTCGGCCCACCCCAAGGGTGGGCACTGGGGGGATTTGGAGGAGCGGTCACTTGCCTTCAGGACTCTTGTGCAGGCGAACAGACACTGGGCACTTCCGACCTGGGGTTTGAGACACCATAGTCACAGCCCCGGGAGCCGCACCCAAGACTGACCATCTCCCGGTGGACGGGCCCACCACCTTCTCCTTTGTCCTGGGGAACAGACCGCCCAGAGAAAGTGGCAGAATAGGTGCTGGAGCCAGAACGTCCACGTCCTCTGTCCCATGTCCCTTCCATCAGCGCATCCTCTCTCTAGTGTCCACTGTCTAGTGCCCCTTCCGTCAGGACAGCTGGTTTTATATGCCATCCGAAATCGGGACTCCTCAATGAGCCTTTGGGGTCACTCTGACATTCAACCACCTCTCCAACTGAGGACTGCCTCACCCCTGCTGTTGCCCCTCGGTCTTTCAGCAGCTCCCTGCCCTCCCCTCACAGTTGCAGGTGCCCTTACTGAGGTGGCTGGGAAAAGGGAAGAGGGCATCAGGGGCCGGCTTCATGCAGTCACGTCTGCCTGACGTCATCACAAGCCAGGCATTCCTGTGCCTCAGGCCCCACTGCTCCTCACACAAGGGCTCTGGGTCCTGAGTTACCCTTGTTCTCTTGTTTCTTCATTTTCCTCCTACCCCTGGATCATTCTCCTCTGCAGAGAAATGCTCTCCGTAACTTCCCTAGTGAAACAGATGCTCTCGTGGCCCCTTCCTCCACGATGGTGTTTCCCGTCTTCCCTGGGACGGCTCCCTCCTGATGGAACTCTGAGCGCTGGCTCTCCTCACGCTCCTGGGCCTCCTCAGACGAACCTCTCTCTCTCCACCGCACCCACAGCGTCACTCCCGCCCAAGTCTCCGACGACCTCCACCTTGCCAAATCCGGCCTTGGATTCTCAGCCCTCTTCCTCACCTCTCAGCACCGTGGGGCCCACTGCTCTCCAGGAAACGTCTGCTTCGTTTGGCTTCTAAAGCCAAACCTGACGTCGTTATTTCCTTCCCTGCAACACCCACAGGTTTGCACTGGGGACCCTCCACATATGGAGGCCAGGAAGCTCTCATCGCCTCAAAAATGTGGCCTAGATTATTCCTATGAATCTCGGGAGACTGAACTAAGTCTGCTTCCTAATGCCTGTCCATCACCAAGTAGATTTACCTGAGCTGCGTCCTAACGCCACGTGTTAGTGGACATAATGCGTTTCATCTGTCCCGTCACCTTCACCCAGTCATCTTGGTGTTCCAGCTAACGGATGCTGAATCACTGACCTATTCTCTAGACCTCCTGCAGGAGCTAACCCCATCTCTTTAGTTGGTTGCCTGGTGGCTTAGACCTTCACAAAGCTCTGCAAAGTTGCACGTGGAAATCTGAACCTTCCACAGGTGTCTTTCTAATAGTAGCTAAATGTTGAACTATGTAAAAATAAAGCAAGTAACAGTATATTCTCACTGTTCATTTGGAATTATTGCTGAGTGATTTTCTTAAAAAGCAGTTTAACTTGAATCACAGTGAAGAGCTGGGTGCATGGAAAGGTTTTTGCATTTTTCATAAAAAATGTGGAAAAGAGCAAACACTGTTTTTGTGTCTTGTATCTATGAAGAGACTCTGAGACCAGACACTTAAGCGTTGTTACATAACGAGGCATTGACAGTGGAGACCTTGCCATGGGTACGTAAACTCCCACAGCTTATGGAATATCAGCAAGATTGTTTTCTGCCAATTCTGGACACCGAGGGATGGAAGGCGGAAGGGTCTGGACAGAAATCTCTGTTTCTCTTTTTCTCCAGCTGCCCATCGATTGCTCAAACTTCATGCCATTGTTTCTGATAGAACACAGCTTGGAGCCCGGGCTCCGGTATGTTTATATAAAATTTTTCTTAGCAGCACTTCATTCTCTACTTCTGAGGAGGGGGGCGAGAAGGGGAGTGATTGAACAGGAAGTGAAGACCGGCCCCACGGAGAAGAAAAGGCCCCTGTGTGTGTGTTTCTGGTGCTCCACTAAAGCCTCCACTTCCCCCGCTCTGGTCTATGAAAGCCACGCTGTTGTCCTCGCGGTGACAGAGGGAAAGGTCTCGCTTTGCCACTTGGCTTTGCTGCATGGTGTTTGGGACACTGGACATCAGCGGCTGACCTATTTTCCTTGGAATCTTCTCACCTTCTGCTTCCGGGACAATGTGACTGTCTGGGGGTACCTCCCTCTACTTCTGCCCAGCCCCCAACTCTCTACCACTTTCTGCCCAATCAGCGGTCCTCCCGTGTGTCTCCCGCCTGTCAATCATGTCCTTGGCAAAGCGCCTGCCTCGGATGTCACCTGCAGTCTGTAAGCACAACTCTTTTTGTCCCAAATTTGCAGGTGCCCTGTTGTTTCCCACCATGCCGTCCTACCTTACGTTCTGTTCGGTGCATCTTGACCTTCCCCTGGCTCCGTGGCGACTTAACGTAAATGTGGAGGCAACATCATGATTTGTTGGTGTTCCTCTCTGATGTTTCTGCTCCTCTGTTCAGATAGTCCCTTAAAATGCCAAACCTGGGATTTCTTTCGAGACTTAAATTCATTCTACTGCTATTCTTCTTCTCAGGGTAAAAAAAAAAAATGGTATAATTTTGTTTGATCAGTGATTCTTCAGGATAATCCAAGTTCATAATTATTTGAAATATTTATTTTGAGGATCCTATGCTCCTATTTTCTGACATGAGTTTCCACTGATTACATTTTTATAGTGGCATAAATATAAACCACTTCTAAGAGGTCCTGACGATTACAGCGGCATTGTCAACTTCAGTTATATTGTGGATTTTCTTGGAAAAATGTTTAGGGTTCTTTCATTAAAGTCTTTTAGTACTTCTTTTAAGATGTGGCTTTCTTACGATATTTAAAATGATTCATTTTCAGGGTGCCTGGGTGGCTCAGTCAGTTAAGCATCTGGCTTAGATCATGATCTCACGGTTCGTGGGTTTGAGCCCCACATTGGGACCTGTGCTGACAGCGAGCTCAGAGCCTGGAGCCTGCTTCAAATTCTGTGTCCCCTCTCTCTTTGCCCCTCCCCCGCTTGCACTCTTTCTCTCTGAAAACTAAATAAATGTTTAAAAAAATTTTTTTAATTAAATGATTCATTTTTCCAGTCCAGAAATATTTGATGAATGAGTTTAAATAAGGTTAGTTCTCCTCCACAAATAGACTAGGGCATTCTACTTTCAAGATGTACTTGGACATATGCTGATAACATGGGTCATCGATCCTTCAGGCCCGTTAAATCTGCGTTCTGTTT
Organism: Mungos mungo; assembly: GCA_004023785.1. NCBI lineage: Eukaryota > Metazoa > Chordata > Mammalia > Carnivora > Herpestidae > Mungos > Mungos mungo. The sequence goes on from PISW01004592.1 coordinate 24,803, forward strand.
GGAGGTGCCCACAGTATGCTCTCTCTTGTGCTTTATATTGAAAATCTGGTTCAACCCTTGTAGGGTGACCCGCTGTTCTGGTTTCCCTGAAACGGAGGGTGTTGCCAGAAGATAAACTATTGGTTTTCCAAAGTGGGGGGAGGGATTCAGCCACGCAGACCAACTAGCGAAATGTCCTTGGCATGCAACAATTGGCAACTTGACCAGTTTAAATCACCTTCAGGATTTATTTCTTGGATCACTTACATTTAAATCTGTACATGTGAATATCAACCATGTTGTTAACTCAGACGTACTTATTCTAATTATACAAAGATAATCCATCAAGGGGGCACCTGGGTGACTCTGTCAGTTAAGTGTCCCACTTCAGCTCAGGTCTTGATCTCATGGTTCATGGGTTTGAGCCCTGCATTGATGCTCTGTGCTGACAGCTCAGAGCCTGGAACCTGCTTCAGATTCAGTGTCTCCCTCTCTCTTTGCCTCTCCTCTGCTCATTCTCTCTCTCGTTCTCTCTCTCTCTCTCTCAAAAATAAATAACAAAACATTTAAAAGATTAAAAAAAAGATAATTTGCCTATATATAATTTACTTATGCCTTAAATATTTTATGTAAAAAATAAAAAAGTCACACTCTGCATCAGCTTAATCACAAATGTGGGACTTTGTCCATTTATTCATTCATATGATCTATATTTATTCAGCAGGTACTATTTGCCTTGTACAAAATACCAAATACTAAAGAGAACTTTACGAACAAGATTATTATCACTTCAGAAAACCCCAACACCGGTTAGGTTTTTGTTAGTGACTTGGGTCCCACTGGAGGTTTTCAGACTCGCCCCCCGCCCCCCAAACATTTATATGATTGCCACCTGGTTGGTGTCTCATTGTCTCTGAGAAGCCCTCTTCTCATTCCCTGGAGTTTAAGTTACGTGACAAATGTTCCATTCACCTGATTCATGTCTAGGAGTTAACTTCTTCTGTCTATATTGTGGTCATTCCTCCATTGTGTGAGCCTCAAGCCTTTTCTTTCTTTTTTTTTCATATAGTTTATTGTCAAGTTGGTTTCCATATAACACCCTCAAGTGCCCTCCTCCATGACCATCACCCATTAGCTTTGCCAGACGAGTTTATAGTTCTCAAACTGCTCAGAGACTAAGCGGGCACCAGGAAGGAAGCTGGGCACGGCGCCACCGCAGGTCAAGGCAAGAACAGACCACAGACTTCACCTTGCAGCTCACCCAGGCCCTGAGAACTGGCTTGGGTTAGCTGGGTCACCTCACCACTGAATGACTCCTCTTTAAGGAGGTGACAGATTCTCCTGTTTGCCTGGCTGCAGCTCAAAGTGCCAGCTGAGCACCAGAAGACTATTGCAAATCCAGCACTGGAATAGTGGCCGGCACACAGTAGCTGCTCAATAAAATTCTGTCTGAAAGCTTCTGCTGTGATGTAGTTAGCAGCTCAGACAGAGTGCAGGAGACCCTCCCCTGAGCTGGTGTTCTGTGCCATCTTATTTTTGAATCATTTACTTGGCATTTTCCCGGCTCCTCTAACTTCTAACTTTTAAAGGCTAAGACTATCATTTATATTTCCTTGTCTCTCTGTATGACATAGGACAGTGACTGGACTCTTGAAATTGAATTTTTAGTGATGTTGATGAATGCAAAACATTGATACTTTTCGACTGATAGACTAATTGAATCTTCAGACGTGACCTGAGTTTAGAGGGAGAACATGTGAATGAATGTAATTTTAAGTAAATTTTCCTCTTCATCTCAAGGTCCTTCAATGAAATGCTAGTAGAGTAAGATCATAGATAGCTATTGATGTTGTAGGTAAGAATTTGATGGCTTTAAGTGAGGATATTACCTGGAATACACCTGTGTTGGTAACCGGTATCTATTTAATTTGGACACGGCATCAATATATCAGTTAACAGCGGAAGATAGACATCTTGCTCTCATCTGGAGCACAGCCCATGTTGCCTCGTATGGATGTTAACACGGGAGGAAATTATCTTAGGGTTTTCCTAACAGTGTTCTTAAAATAAGCCTTACTGATTAGAAATAGAAAAGCTGGATTCATAAAAGTCTTTCCTCAAAAAAAGAAGAAGAGGAGGAGGAGGGAGCAACCATTAGAAAATATTGGGTACAGTAACAAGAGACAAAGCTGTTGCAGGTGCCTGTTCCGTGGACCCTGTGTGAAAATCACAGCAGGACCACAGACCCATTTCTCCGATAACAGACTCTTAGAAAGTCTGAGATTCTAACAGGTGGACCCCGACCTGCAGACAAGCAGGGGTTCAAACACAAGTTTGACTTGGGCTCCAACGTGAAAACATTTTCATCTTAAATAACTTGCTAATGATGAATCCAGTATTGTGGACCTAATGGCTAATACTCCATCTCAGCCCAGTCTCCACCCGCCTTATCAAACAGCACTTAAACCAAGAGAGAATTTGTTTTAAAAGCAAAATAGACATTTACAGTTTTCCCCCCTCTTCCATGTCTACCTTTTCTTTACCTCTGTTCCTCTTTGGTTTTCCAGGCTCTTGTCAGCCTCAAAGGACCCCTCTGGATGGTAGCGCTTTAACAATGTCTTCCCAGCACAGGAGCCAAGGTCATTGTCCACCCGCTCAGTCAGGTGTTCCTTTATGGAATGTTGGATGTCAACAATGACCCTCTGTAAGAAGTGCCTTGTTCTCTTGGAAAGATAGCATTTAGGGGCGCCTGGGGGGCTCCGTCGGCTGAGCCTCTCACTCTTGATTTTGGCTCAGGTCGTGATCTCATGGTTCGGGAGTCCCAGCTCTGCCTTGGGCTCTGCACGAACAGCACAGAGCCTGCTTTGGATCCTCTGCCCACCCCCCCCCCGCCCCTTTCCCACTCACATACAATCTCTCTCTGACTCTCAAAAATAAACATTTAAAAAAAAGGACAACATTCAATGCCTGCAGTGAAGTGGAGTTCGTACATTCAGACACCCATTTCTCCTTCTTTTGGGAGGAGTGGGTTTTCCCTTAGGAACAAGAGAAATTTTATGACCTGGTGTTTTAGGAAAGAAGTTGAGGCAGTATGCGCTCCAAATCCCAGTCACCAGTCTTCTGGTCTGACTGCAGCAGAATGCATTACTGCCATCTCGAAATGCATGGTTAGCGACAACAGTGATTTCCTTTTAGGTAAGACGGGTATTTAAATGGACATTAGGTGAAACCAGAGGATTAATGGACTTTTTAAATGGCTTGTTATCTTAAACCGGGTTAGGTCAGCTTCCTCATGTGACGTGCTTTATCCTGATTTCTAATGGGAAGAAAGAAAATAAAGATTTGTTCCTCCTTTTCCAGGTAGTAAATTCCCAATAGTCGATAAATCCCACCAGGAGATAGCACACAAGTTGTATGTTAGTAACTTGAACTTTAGGAGGGGAGGACTTTGTGGTCCCGCATCAGTGATGGTCATTTTAGACATACTGAAGTGCACTTAGTGGCTTGTTTTTTATTTTAAAAATAACCCTCAAATAAGATTCATTCCTTCATTTCCACTGATGTATTACTATTTCCACACCTCCCCCCCTTTTTGTCCTGAGTTGATTACAAGTCTTTCCCCTGGTTCTGCAGGGCTGTGCTCACCTTGAGGTCTGGAACTCTAACTTGTGCATGTCCACGTCTGTAACAACGTGGCTCAGTCCTTATTTCGCGGGTGTTCAGTAAATAATTGTTGTATATGTTCCACTTGCTGCTCCTCTATTGTCATTTTTGCTGGTGGTGTTTAGGTGTTTCCATGGATTTTGTTTTGGTTTTGCTTACAGAGCAGTGGGGTCATTTATCCACATTGGAAAAGCATTCCTTTAAACAACGGAGGGGGCCCTGATCACACATTGTATGAAAATTCAAGATGAAACTCTCCATCTTCCCTACAAGGCTTACTCACATAAAGTAACAAGAATCGGAGTTGGTGACATTTTGTAACAATTTTTACTGGTGGCTAGGACTCAAATGTGTCATATCAGGAAGGTTGACTAGGGGAAAGAACTTGACATTTGAAATCAGAAAAACCTGAATGAACTCAGCAGGCTGGTAGGTCAGTTTTTTTCATATTGTGGATCAGGATACCTTGGTGAGATATAATTAGTGGGACATATCCAGTGCATTTTCTTAAATAATAAAATATAGGTTTTCAAAGTAATAGCCTGGGAAAGGATAAAACATTTCATATTATATCAAGATTTTTTTTTTGTTTCAGAAAAATAGACTTATGTGTGTGAACGTGTGTGTGTGTGTGTGTGTGTGTGTGTGTGTGTGTGATGTGAAACTGAGTCATAATCTAAAATATAGATTGTTGAGGTGCCTGGGTGGCTCAGTCAGTTAAGTGTCTCACTTCGTCTCAGGTCATGATCTCACAGTTTGTGAGTTCAAGCCCTGCATCAGGCTTTGTGCTGACAGTTTAGAGCCTGGAGACTGCTTTGGATTCTGTGTCTCCCTCTGTCTTTCTCTTAAAAATAAACAAACATTAAAAACAAAAATGTAGATTGTTGTCAAGAAAAAGTTTAAAAAACACTAAGCGTTGGATAGCTGAATGTTTCATCATTCTGAGCCTTGAATGACACATCTGTAAAATGTGGTGAATGGTGACTATTTTGAGGATTTATTCTGAGGATTAATGGCAGTAATACCTGAAGGCACATTGTGTAGCATATAATTTACATGATAGACTTGCAAAAGATGTAACCTTTTACTAAAACTAATTCATTTAAAATTTAATTGATAATGATGTATTCAAGTGTAATAGGACTGAGTCAAGATTTCAATACAGAAACTAATTTTTAAAATACTTCCTGATTTGAAAGACAGTGATATTAAAAATTAATCAGAAAGGACATTGCTTAATTAATTTACTCTGTTGATTTTTCTTTGAGATCATTACTTTTTAGTTCAATAAAAGTATTTTTAATTTATCAACCCATTTATTCAAGTAATATTTTTAGAAGCTGGAATATGTTTGAAGGAACATGACAGAAATTTTTAGATGGCTCCAAACTTCTGCTGTGAGAAATAGTTACGAACTTGGTGAATACTTAAATGACATTGACTTTATATATTCAAAGGCTTCTTTTGTGCCAGAGAAATTACATTGATTAAATATGTTCTTGGAAGAAGGAAGCATGAAGACATATTTATTGGAAATAATGGAATAGTAGAGTTCAGCTCAAAACCAGAAACAGTATTATTCTTGAGACTGGTCCAGATTCCTTGTAGCTACTTTCAAATGATGTTCCTCCAATAAGGGAGGGTGGGTATGTTCGGATTTGGTATTGTGCAGACCGTCTTCTAGCTTAAAGATCTGGTGGTTTTTGCATTGGCTTTTATGGGCAAGACATCCCGATAGGCCATATACCAAACTTTGATGTCGAGCATTTTCACATACATGCACTCATGAGACATGCCCCTGAAAACAGAGCCCTGTAGAAACTGCTGAGGACCAGGCATATTTTTTAACGTTTATTTATTTTTGAGAGAGAGAGAGAGAGAGACAGAGTGTGTGTGTGTGTGTGTGTGTGTGAGAGAGAGAGAGAGAGCGAGAGAGAGAGAGAGAGAGAGAGAGAGAGAGCGAGCGAGCGAGCAGGGGAGGGGCCAGGAGGGAGGGGCGAGAGGATGCCAAGGAGGTTCCTCACTGACAGCAGCAAACCCAACGCAGGGCTCGAATTTGCGAACCACAAGATCATGACCTGAGCTAAAGTTGGACGCTCGACTGACTGAGCCACCTGGGCACCCTGGAACATGTATATTTTTATCAGTGAAGGAGTCCTTGTATTTATTGAGTCAGTTTTCATCACAGGCATTTAATTGATTATTATCCCTGACTTTACTCTGAATTTCTTCATTTTGTTAGTTACGTTTGCTGAGTACTTAGGAGCAAAAGGAGAAGAGAGGTCTGTCCGTTGCTCATTTTTAGCAGTTCAGTGGGTGCTGGCGTTGGTGCGAATGCAGACTAGGTTGGGGCATCTGAGCATGGGAGCATCCACTGAGAAGACAACAGGTGGTGACCAGGTGTCTGGATGGAAGAGGTGACTCTTTGGAATAAGATGGTTAGTGTCCCCAAGCAGCAGACCAGGAGAGGCATATGGTGATGATAGGGAGCGTTTGTTTTTCCTGTGCCCTTCAGGGAATGCTTTCAGTGACTTGAGACTTTGTTGGGAAATTTTAATTTAATTTAAAGAATGCCCTAGATCATAATGTAGTCTGGGTACCTGAAAGTGGCTCTCTCCTCCAAACTAATTTATTGATGAGAATTCTGAGTTGTGTCAGATGTGAACCAATTTGCCTAAGTAACATTGAGCTAGAATCAGAACAGATATTTTTTTCTTTCTTTTTTTTTTTTTTGGTATGAATTTTTTTCACATTTTATTTTATTTTATTATTTTTTAAAAGTTTATTGTCAAATGGGTTTCCATATAACGTCCAGTGCTCTTCCCCACAAGTGCCCTCCTCCATCACCACCACCCCTTTCCCCCTCCCCCTCCCCCTTCAACCTTTGGTTCTTTTTCAGTATTCAGTAGTCTCTCAGGTTTTGTGTCCCTCTCTCTCCCCAATTCTCTTTCCCTCTTCCCCTCCCCGTGGTCCTCCATTAGGTTTCTCAGAACAGGTATTTCTTGACTTTGAATCCACTGGTTTCTTTTAACACCTATATTTACTTTTGGGAGAGTGCAAGTGGGGAAGGGGCAGAGAGGGGGTGGCAAAGGATCCAAAGTGGGCTCTGTGCTGACAGGCTCACGGCAGCAAGCTCTGTGTGGGGATACAAACTCACGAACTGCGAGATCATGACCTGAACCTAAGTTAGACGCTCAACCGACTGAGCCACCCAAGTGTCCCTAAAGCAGAGGTTTTGTTTGTTTGTTTGTTTTGAGATGATGTAGTTGAAACGAGTGTTAAGGGATGTGACCCATTGCCTGCTCCCACTCCCCTCTGGTCCCACAGCACAACCACTAGCCTTCCAAGATGCACCATATAATTAAATTTTAAAAATCTATTTGCTATCCTTCATTTTGTGACCAGGGTTTTTTTTATATGCAGGGGAAAGGGGGCATTACTTTAGACTTCCTAGGAGAAAATTCCATTTCCTCAAATGTGGCAAAACAGCCTTTAGGGGCAGATTGCAGTGAGCATGATTCCAGGGGAGTCCACTGGAAAGGAAGATGTAAAATAGGAGGAAATTGGCCTTTCTACTGTCCAAAACAGACCTTTGTAAGTATTAATCAACTCAAGAGTGTAACTGACTCACCGTTTCTAAGATCTTTCCCAAAGAAAACAACGTCTGTGAAAATAGACCTTTTTCTCTTAATATAAATAATTGTTAGTGCTGATTTGAAATTGTTTTGTTATAGATGTTCTATGGGGTCTGTAGCGATGACTCTAGGGAATGAGGAGAACAGCATCAGGTTTGGAGGAGCCACCCTGTGGTCTGATAGGATAGTGTCTCTAAAGGAGGAGATTGGTTTTCTTTCACGGATTATCCGGAAATCACATGGAGCCCCCAGAGCCTTCCTGGACTGAAGTTCAGTGATGTTGGGATAAGAGAATGGATGAGGGGCGGAGACCAAACAATCATGACTTACACAGTGACGGATCTCAGAAGAGTAGTACCAAAGCCAGGTTTGATTGTTTTAATGATTACATTGCCAGTGAGCGCATATTTTAGAATTTCCCGGGACCTGAGGCTCCCTCTAGGTGGTGGCCTATTTATAATCCATTTCAACGCTTTTTCCGTCCTAAATCCTTGACCGAGCGCTTAATAGTTTCTGCTACTTCCTTGTCTGAAGACTCTTCTTGCCCAGCACCACTGACCAGCTTGGCACACAGGGGTAACTCCCCCTCGGGAAGGAAGGGAGTCTGCGTGCCTGTGGTGCCGATCACCAGCACGTTTTTCTTCAAGTCGATGGAACACTGGTGTCTCCTGAGCATGTCCAGCCCGAGGAGCATGTCCATGGGCTGGTGCTCGAGAATAGAGAACGAGCACTGCAGGAAGTCCCCTTCGATCTGGATCTGAGCCAGATGGACCCGGCCGATGATCCTTTGCGTGCCCACCCCCTTGGCGATGCCAGCCCAGCGCCGGTCCATCAGCCGGATGATGTTGCATCTCTCGGCACACGCCTGGCTCATGATGGTCATCTGGGCCCCTGAGTCCACAAAGGCCTTCAGAGGGTGCCCGTTGACTTTGCAGTTGATGTAGAGCATGGCCACCTGCCCGAAACTCTCCGGGGCCTCCTCCATCGCGATGTTCATGTTCTCCTCGACGTTCTGCTGCCGGATCTCCTCTTCGATTTTGGCCTGAGCTTCCAAATCAAACGGATCAGCGGAGTAGAGACGAAGCCTCTCCTGGTCCCGCAGGGCCCTCTCCCTCTGCTGCTCCATCAGGACGTTCGAAAACATCTCGAGGTCCCCGCTGAGCAGGGCCTCCGCCAGGCGGGGGTTGCGCTCCTTCAGCAGCGACAGGTCGTGGCGGTTGGACAGCAGCATGCTCCGGATCAGCGCGGGGCTGTCCAGGCCCTGCGAGGACGCCCTCTTCTCGCTGGAGCTCAGGCCGCGGGTGTGCGCCCAGCGCTGCAGGTGCTTCTGTGTGGCGTGCTGCTGGCGGTCACCCGAGGTGCCCGGCTCTGCCAGCCCGGCCGGCTCTATGTGCGGCAGGCTGGCCGTGCGGCCTGGAACCCGGGGCCCCGCGCTCTCCTTCTGCAGCAGCACCACCACGTCACCGTCGCGGAGGCCGTAGGAGCCCAGCGAGCCGTGGTCATTGGTCAGGACCTGCTCCATGTGGATGATCTGGATCTCATCGGCGGGGACCCCCGACTCCAGCTCGCACAGCACCCGAAAGTCGTGCAGCTCGAAGTCAGGGCTGACCTGGAGGGAGAAGGTCACCTCGGACAGGTCCCTCCGCACACAGTACACGGTGACCAGCATGACATGGGCCCCGGGGCGGGCCAGGCAGGCAGAGGGCATCGGCTGGGTGGCGGGCTCACGGGGGTCCTCCGCCAGCGCCCCGGTTCTCGCTCATTCACTTGAAGGAGGGGCCTAGCCGCTGTCCAGCCTCGGAGCCTGCTGCTCGGCCCCACGGAACCTTGAGGGCGCGCATGCGTTCCGGGCCCTGTTTGTAAGGTGCCACTTGGAACTCAGAACGCTGGCTCCCATGGAAACCAGTTGCTCCTGTCCTGGCTGTGATGTTCCCAGGCCAGCCCTGCTAACCGTCGTCTGGATGGGCCCTTCCTGGACAGCAGGGAAATGTTTCACCCGGATCCTCTGAGAGCTGTATTCCGTGCACTCTTCCTCACCCCCCAAGCAGGGCGTGGGGTCTCCTGCACTGAGCATCACCCTTTGTGCCTGGGCCGGAAGATGGGGGCGAGACTCGGTGCCAGAGCTCAGGGGGGAGGACTTGGTGCCTGGGGCAAAAGACGGGAGGGCAGACTCGGTGCCTGAATTGGGGGGCAGACTCCGTGCCTGGGGTGAAAGACGGGGCTCAGACGGGGTGCTGAGCTCGGGGGTGGGACTCAGTGCCTGAGTGCGATGACCTCCCGTTCTCGGAAGGGAGGGATCGATGGTGGACAGGAAGATCGCAGAACCAGAGCAAGGCTTCTGCAGAGGCTCAAGAGGAGACCGGGCGGGTGCTGACGGATGTGCATTTTCCGTGGGAAAAATGGTGAGAGTCACTCCGGATGAAAAGAATTAGAGAAGCCAGAATTCATGCCGAGGCCTGCTCTCCATCCAGGGAAGTGAGACATCAACGCCATAGGAGAAATTTGTACATGGTTTTGAGTGGCAGGATGTGAGGCGGGAAAGAGGGTGACTGGGGTCATACGTGAGTCCAAGGGATGGCAGTATTATCAATAAGGAGGAGTCCTCCCTCCAAAAGTATCTGAAGGACGGAAGGAAGAGAAAAAAACAAGAAAAAGGAAGGGAAATGGGAAAGATTTGAAGCAGGTATTTGTGTGGTTTTCTTTTTTTTTCTCATTTAATTGATTTAAGGAAGAGGCTTCCGACGCCCCGTGAGGACAGGTGGGGGGAGGGCCAGCTGGAGGCTTCTCGTTGGTGCACGCAGGGGACTGCTGGTGGGAGACGGAAATCCGAGGAAGGCTCCAGCCAGCGCAGTGGGGAACAAGAGTGTTCCTGGGCTGGAATGGACAGGACGTGTCTCCCCATCAGATGTGGGAAGGAAAACCCCGCCTCTTTATTGCAAGCTTGGTCGGAGGACCCCCACCATTTCATAGAGATTGCATCAGCCTGAAGAAATGTTGTGTTTTGGCTTCTGTTTCTCACGTCCTTGTGTCGGATGAAGGATTGTATCTCCCCCGTTGACCCTGATGGGCATCATATTTCCATACTCCTCTTCATTCATATGGGAATGCTGACTAAATGCCCAGGGTGTGGGAAGCATGTGCTAATCCCAGGGGTTTGTACATGGATCATGTTAAGTGCTGGCCGTGTTTGTGAAGGAGCCCACAGTCTTTTAAAAGAGGGTGAAGGTGTACACGCACACACATATCCACACAAAACCAGGGCGTTGCAAAAACACCAGAGAAGTCTGCCCAACGCGGGAGGATTGAGTGATATGTGGAGGACAAATGCGGAGTGTGGAGAGGGGGTTGGGCCCGGAAGGCTTTGGGAAAGGTGGCAGAAGGCCGGCCGCGTGGGGGTAGATGCGGTGGAGAACCAGAGGTGTGAGTGCCTGGCCTGACTTCACACCTTTCACATGAAAGGGAGCCGCTCTTCAGAATAAGGAGGATTTTATAACGTTCTTTGGGGGAAATCTTGAGTTGTAATTTTCCTGTAGAAAAGCATGAATTAATTGGAACTCTTTCCTACTCTTATAGAGGTGGATGGCCCTTTGACTCAAAAGATTAAGTTCCCAAATCCCTTCTGTAGTTGTTGATGTCCTGGTACGTCCGTCGGAGAGCAGCCTTGGTTGTGCTGACCGTGAGAACAGGTACAAGGTGAGACCCGGCACGTGCAGATGGCCCCCCCCCAGAGCCAACATGGTGCAGACTGCACATCCCACCTAGCCTCTTTGGACAGTTCGTTGTTAGGCGGGTAATGCTAGGGTTTTGTGTTTTATAAACAGTGGACGAAATTAGTTTTGTAGAATAAGCTTTTGCTTTTATGGCACAGCAAGAATGGGGGTTCACATCAAAAGAAGCTAACATCTCTTTGTTCATGTTACCATTGCTTTGTTACTGAACATAATTAAGCTGTATACAGTATGTTTTTTTATTAGCTTGCTATAGCTCTTTACTTTTGGTGGCATTTTGCATTGATATGCTTTCTACTGTTTTAGCCTTGTTTTTTAAATGTTTATTTTTGAGAGAGAGAAAGAGATAGAGAGAGAGAGAGAGAGAGAGAGAGAGAGAGAGAGACAAAGACAGGGCACAAGTTGGAGAGGGGCAGCAGGAGAGGGAGAAACGGAATCCGAAAACAGGCTCCAGGCTCTGAGCTGTCAGCACAGAGCCCAATGCGGGGCTTGAACCCACAAACTGCGAGATCATGACCTGAGCCGAAGTCGGACACTTACCCAACTGAGCCACCCAGGCGGCCCTGTTTTAGCCTTTTCTGAGAACACACTGTGGAAAGCAGAAAGCCTCAAGGGCTGGCCAATCCAGTGTCATCCTTCCCTAGAGTGTCACCCAGGATGTCAGGATTAGCTAGGGGTTAGGGGCCTCCAGTCCAGCCACCCCTGCAGACCTCATCTCTGTTGCACAGCAGCCTGGAATCTGAAACGCTCAACACAGCCTTCTGGGGCTACGTATATGTGGTCTGAGTCTTTCATTTCACTCAGCACCATGGGTGATTCAGAGACCATATGTGTAATTATCTTACCACCAGATTGTAGTGAAAAACTTATTCTGAATGTATAATAAACACAGGGATTTTGGGGAGTCTATATACATACTCCTAAATATAAAAATGATCCCACAGCATCAATTCTTGTTGCACGGCTGTTAAGAAATGAAAGGCGCTCTGAATTCTCTAGGTGCGCGATCCAGGTAACTGGAGGTTATTGTAACTTCTGAGGAGTTCCTGTGAAGTGTATTCTTCCGCTTCTTTTCCTTGGTAAGGACAATATGGGAACATAATTGAACCCTCCCTACCAGGTCTCAGGACGATCACTCAGAAAATCAGTTCTCATTGTACAGTCTGAATACCCTGAAAATAGAAAGGATGACACTGATTTCAGGCCGGCCTGCTAAACAGCCCCAAAGTGAGTTTTTGGAAGAAATCTACAACAGTGCCCTTTATAATTTGCCTCTTTATGAAACCTTAATGCGGCAAAAAAATCCAGATAATTATGGTTTCACTTAGTACAGTCAGTTATGTTTAAAGTCCCATGCCTTGCTCTTTACAGAGCAAATGTCTTTTCTGTGAAAAAGTAGCTATGTAGCATATATAATAATTAAACCACATAAAGCAAATATATCAGCTCACTGTTTGGGATTCCATTCTTGAAATATGTGCCTGGTATCGCTTTAAAAGTAAAATGCTTGGGGACACCTGGGTGGCTCAGTCAGTTAAGAGTCTGACTTTGGGCCGGGTCATGATCTCATAGTTTGTGGGTTCGAGCCCCTCATTGGGCTCTGTGCTGAAGCCTGGAGCTTACTTTGGATTCTGTGTCTCCCTCTCTCTCTGCCCCTTCCCAGCTCACGATCTGTCTGTCTGTCTGTCTGTCTCTCTCTCTCAAAATAAATAAACATTAAAAAAAAGTAATAGGTACTTGTTAAGACAGGGCAATTGTTACATGAAATTCTCAAAGCAACTTGGGAAAAATGCAGAATTTTCAAAGCTGGTTCAGAGGTTGAAAAAAATACAACCTCTTGATAGCTTTGGGCTTCTTCAAAATATATACTTTCCAAATCTAAATATACTTGTGTATTTATTTATTTTTAAGAAAGTTTGCTGCTACAATTTTATGCCTTATGAACCCTTCCAATGTTTTAATCATATAAAAATTACTGAGATCTCTAGCATACATACCTTATTACTGAAAGTCTGAAGATTACTTATAATTTGTGAAACACTTACAGATTAAATAAATTTAAGGTAATGAAAACAACTTATGATTTCATGGGTTGATACTTGTTTCTTAACTTTCAATGTACCATAGAAAAAGAACGTTTCCATTTTAAAATTTTTGCTCTAGGGAGAATAACCAAGTTACACAAAATAGTAACAGTAATAGAGCCTTAAGATGTTTTGACTAGAGCTATGATTGAGGAAAATCATTCAAACCTTTTTTTAAATGTGTACTCTTTTTTAGCAAAATTGTAATCAACACATTTCAAAAACAAGTAGTTTAGAAATACAGACGTGACCTATTCCTAAGTCCACATACACCTTAATAACTTGAACGTAAATTTTCTTTGTTGGAATATTAACACTAGTATCGTCATCAGTTCCTTATCGCCTTTAGGTGGTTACATGTTATCCTGGAAATGAGAAGGTAATTTTTTGCTCACGTGGTGTTAATAATCAATCAACAAAATGTTCTTTCATAAGCATTTTCTAGGTGTCTTTTCTGTGGTATTTGATAGAAAAGACAGTATGTTTCTGAGCGTAATCCTTAAGCTCCAAGAACAATGGTGTACATTTGACAGAATTGTCAGCTAGAGGACAGCCACGAGTTAACATTGTTTTAAACTTTTCTTTTAAAAACATTGTATCTTTATTCCATTAAAACTACAGTGTGAGATGTTTTCTACCTTAGTTTTTTTTACGTGAGATCTCTTACTCAACTGTGAGCCTTTCCACATTCCCGAGGAAGGGCCTCAATCAGACTACGGAAGCAGAAGTGCTGGAATGAATGGGAGCGCCACCACAGATTACAGGTTGGACAGGAGTCCACGTCACAGTGGCACCAGCATTCGGGGTCTCATGATGCTCCTAGGAGCAGGCTGCTGAGGTCTGAAACCAACACTTGTATTTGTTTTTTGGGTTTTGTTTTTTGTTTTTAATTCAGTTCTAATTTACTTGTGGCTTCTCTGCTCTTCCTCTTCGTTCTTCCTGTAGAGTCATTCCGGTGGAAAATCTTTGGCAGTGTCTTGAATGGGTCCCATGAATTGCCCAGAAATATATGTATTTGGAAAATTATAGACTTGTTTACTATTTACATATGAGTTAAGTTTATGTGCCATTTGGAGATGAACTCAGAAACATGTTAATCATTTCTCATGGTAACGATCTCATGGCCACGTTCTATCAGCAAGTCACTGGGCTGGCGGCTTCCAGGACAGACGGACGAGCAGGAGTCACTTTCCTCTCTCAAAGGACAAGACACCTACTGGGAGAGAGAAGACTCTCATAGGCGAGTTGCTTAGCAGGGAGAAAGGTTCCTCGTTGGACCTGTCGTGCAGGGCGCGGGCAGGACTGTGCCGAAGGCTCCCTGCAGAAAGTTCTACGGTGTTGGGCCCAGAAGAAGGATTTGGTCTTGGTGAAGTTTCTCCGGCCTGGGTTTGAAGGGACAGTTTTTTCCTTGACATATCACGCCGCTCACGTGACTCCTTGCTCCTCACGCAAACATGCATCTTTCTGTTGGCCGTTGTCCTTGTAGATGCTGTAACCCAATGGATGCAGTGGGTGATAGGATTGGTGCACAGAAGGCACAGCAGTCTCTGCGTCCTCAGCATCCGCACACAGACGAGACACCTTTGTTTCCTTCTGGTCCAGAGCCTTACAGAGGAAGGGGCAGTCCTAGCTCCATGAGGGGGAGCCTACGTGGTGCCTTGGTTGAAATCTGCATGGGTGTTTTTCTCAGTTCACCTTTGTCTGCTTTGTAGTTAGGGAAAGATTCCTTCAAGTCTTTGGCATGACATTGCCCGTCAGCTTTAGCTTACGTTACTCTCCAGCCTGTGCAGATGTTTCATTAGGAAACGGTGGAGGCTAATTCAGGAATATCCAGAAGTCCTTGTGAGGTGGGTGCTTTTAGTATATATTTGTATAAAGGCGTAGAACCAGTGGATGTCATCCTGAAATTTCAAGGTGTTGCCGGCACTACACGCGTCTGTAAGCTGATGCAAAACTTTCTGAAAGTAACCAGTTGTTTCATTGTCCACACACATTCAGCACTGACACAGGTGACTTTGCCCTGTAGGGCAGGAAGTAATAGCACGCAGCCCTCCCAGACACGAAGGAGCTGATGCCTCCAGCCACCGGCCATGCCGCCTCAAAAGCTAGTTATGTGGCAAGTCCCTTTCTTTAAGCTGACACTTTGGGTCCACCCATCTTTGCAGCAGGACGTATGCTTGTTTCCTGACAGGACAAAGATAGAGCGAAAATATCTCCAGTAAACGCAAAAGCCCCTGTGCCCCCGTAACATGGTCAGTTGGATATTTCATGAATTGTATGCATGATGGGTGATGTCCCGACAGTGGTCTCATAAAAGACAGAATTTCCAGATTGTTGTTTATGTAGCTTTCTCTATTCTAAACAGCAGCTGAGTTAATTGATTGCCATGGTAATTAGCATGGCTGAAGTCCATCTGTCAATAGGATTTAATTGTATTCCAACCATGAAAATGAGAAACAAGCCTGGTAAACAAAAGCTTCATTTAAAAAAAAAAAAAACCAGCAAAGAAAAGAGAAATCAACCCACCTTCTGTTCTTCTCAGAAAAATTAAATTGAGCAGCCCAGATACAAGGATTCTTTCTTAGAGCATCTCAATGGCATCAGGTACAGAGCATTTTCCTTCTCATTATTTCGTTACTAGAAAGGGTGTGGCACGTTAGCGCCTTCGTGGGCGCTCTCTCTATCCTGAGGCATGAGAAGCCCACGCCTGTCCTGTTCCATTATCATTTCTATTCCACTTAGGGATTTTCTGTTCCACTCAGCTCATAAAATGTGCTTCACTGCTGATATGTGCTTGTTTACTGATGTATTGGTGAAGCATTTCAGTGCTGGTTAAGCACAGAACTTAAGTAGCCTCTTTCTGGTGACCTCGGGTGGACAAGAGCGAAGCAGAGTAGCTGTGTACCGTGGTTTTCAAAACCAGAGACCTGATTTCTGATGTCAAGGACAAGATAGGATCATTGATTTTTTTCTTCTTTACAAACTCTAAGTGAAATGGAACAGAAAAGTCTAGGTGACCCTGACAAAGCTTGTAGTTTTCGGAATTTCCTTATTTTTCTTCAAAACAACTTAAGGTGCTATTAATTTGGAACAAAGTCTTGGTTTTATTTTATGTTCTTACTGCAGTGTTTTTCACGTAGAATGGAGAGCTGTGCTGGACCCTTCATGCCTGTGGCTAAGAGACACGGGACCAAATGTTCTAAGGATAACTCGTAAATTACTGCTTATGCAACATGAGATAAACTGGAATGGAGTTAAAATAAAAACGTGGAGCCACACTGTAGTCATGGTTTGGGATATTAAAATAGTCTCTTGAGCTACTTCTTTATAGGACGATTTAAAGCAACTGCATCTACAGCAGACAACCTAACACACGCAAACAACCACAAAACCAATGACGACTTCATGCAGGGGTATGATTTGTGTTAGGGGTGTTGGGGTGCAGGGGTATGGTTTGTGTTGGGGTGACTGTGTAGCCCATCTGCCCAGCAATTAACCATGGTCCCCTCTTCTCTCTCGGAGTCCTAGGTGAGAGCATTCCCCTATGGTACTGAGCTTTCCATCTAAAATAACTAGGATCATCATAGGTACAAGATACCTCAATTAGAGGGAAAAAGTCATGCTATACTTTTAATAAAATAGGCTCTAAGTGAATCACTTCTTAAAAAGAAAGCTGTGAGTTCTGTTCTTTGAAAATATCGACTCATTCTCCCTCTATGACCAAAAAGAAAGTCAACAAAACACAGGCATCTTCAAAAACTCATATAAAATTTTAATTAAGATACGTCATTCTATCCTGACATAAAACAACAGTGCTCTGTAACTGCACTTCTGGAAGACAGTCTCTCTCTGTCGTCTCTCAAACACCCACACACATACTCACTCATGCACGTGCACCAGTTAAAATATACAGATCAGTAAGATAGAAAGCCCGTTGCAGCTTTTATTAAAAATTTTTTTAATGTTTGTTTATTTTTGAGAGACAGAAAGGGTGCGAACAGGGGAGGGGCAGAGAGTCCCAGAAATGGACTCAGAGCCTGACTTGGGGCTTGAACCCACAGACTGTGAGATCATGACCTGAGCCGAAGTTGGATGCTTAACCAATGGAGCCACCCAGGTGTCCTGAAAGCCTGTTGTAGCTTTGAAGTCATAAAAATAGGATTTACGTTCCTTGAATTTGTCACTTATTATCTGAATGCCCTTGGACAAAGCATTAATTTCTCTGAGCTTCATTGTCCTCTTCTGAGGAAGGTGACCATAATCTCTTTCCCATAGGATTTTGGTGTGGACTTAATGGATAAATTGAATTCATCTTGTAATAGGAAAACACTCTGCTGAAGTAAGTTGTTTTCTCATATGAGTAGAAACAGCAACTAACAACCTGGAACAGTCAGAAGAGAGGATGCAATTTATAAATCCTGAAGGAAACATGTAGGTTAATTTTAATCCCTTCTTGACTCGGATCGGATGCCTTGTGTCTTTAGAGCCATCCCTGGTCCCTTTGGCCTTGAACTCTGGGCTGCCCAAGATGGTAGCAAGACTTTACCGCCAAATCTGTTTTAAACCCAGGAAGCATGCTTAAAAAGTTGACTGAGAAAGCCCCCTCCTAGTGCATTATTTCGACTACTTGTTCCGTGTTACTTTTAACCGTATCAACGTGCAGGGTGTTCTTGAAGGTTACAGAAGGTCAGCAACAAGGTCCCTGGTCACAAGGTGCTTACAGGACTATTAAGCATACAGAACATGGTGTAAAGACAATCCATTTGCCCTAATTAGGAGTGAAAAACTGCTGCCGAGTAAATAAGGTTAGTCATGCTTACGTTGTGTGCAACCAGATGGTTGAGGTTGATGCTAAGAATGTGTTGTCTTTCCCCAAAATGATGATTTAGAATCGCTCCTGTGGACAGGTGTGTGTTAGATGGGACAGCCAGGGAGCCTCATTCTTTAGGACACCTTCCTCAAGACCTTTAAAACAAACAAACAAACAAACCAAACTCCCAAATTACAGAGCTGAGGAGACCAAAGCCTTGACGTGAAAGCCCAGAGTCATTAGCCCTGGCCCGTGTCACCAGGAGGCCCCGGGGTTGCAAGCTTGGGGGCTCCTCGGCACAGTTGACAGCAGCATCTGAAAGCTCCCCTGAAGACCCCGTGCGTCGACAGGGGGCGTTGGGTTTGTGGCTGTTGGACAGCACATCCGGTCGCTCGGGGCAGGACGTTCCAAGCTTTCTGATGGTGAACGTCATTACTTAAGAAGCAAAAACAACTTTGATGACACTCTCAGTGTGTATATTAATAAACTCTTTTTTAAATGGATCAGTTGAAATAAATAGAATTTCTACGCCCCTTCTCCCACCTTCCCCTCTGACCAGTGCTGGAGGGGCAAGATTAGGTCATGTTCAATCCTGTTAGAAGACACCGCTGTGTCTGATGCTCCGAGGGGGGGCCGGGGGCCAGCCTCCCTTGAGGATGGCATAGGTTAGGATCAAAGGAGGAGGGTAGGAGTCCGGAGAGAGCCTGGCCCTGAGAGGCCATGTGCCTTGCTTTCCCTCCTCAGCCTGGAAGCAGAGCAACAAGTCCTGTGAAAGCTGAGATTCAGGGAAGACACAGCCCAGCCCACCCATGTGTCTGGGGGGCAGTTGTTAAGGACGTTCTTTGTGGTTCTTGGGGGTGGCAGATTGTTGGTGCTCACAGCAGTCTGTGCTACTAGTCTCCTGCTTTGTCTCGGCTTATCCACTTGCGCACCTGTGCTCCTGAATTAAGACGACCTTCACCCTCCTCTGTATCTCAGGCCAGCCCCTGAAGGAGCCCGTTAGGGTCAGTTACATATTTATTATTGGTTACAGGTGCTTTTCTCACATGACTTCTTTGGGAGTCTCATAATTCATGTCGATTTTACACAAAGGTAGTGGATTTTGCTTCACACTATAGAGTCAAAGCCTTGGGACCTGGCTCTGGGTTCAAGGTGAGTGTAGTGCTTATTCTCCGTGTTCTGTAACTGTGTCTTCAACTGAGGCTCTGAATTGGCTGATTCAGATTTGGAAGTGGCCTGTCAGTAAATCTTGCAGTTTTATATATTTGGTAAGTACAGTGTACAGTGAAATGTATCTGGCAGACAGTTTGACGTAGGCTCAAGGGCATGGACTTTGGACATAGCAAGGTTCAGTTCCCTCCTTGCACACTTCCGGTTCTGTGCATAAATTCCCTTACATTTTAAAGGCTCCCAGTGCTGCTCTCTGGTTGACTCCTGAGAAATCCACCTGACATTGACCGACTGGGGGCTTATTTTAGAGCATCAGTCATGTTGTGATCCTTGGCTAAGGATGTGTTCCACATTCTGCCCACAACTTCTTGAGATCAGTTCTTCAGGCAGAGATTGTACAGACTTGACACTTATCTGTGCAAAGAGGTAATTTGTATGCACGTTTTTGACAGAAGCCTTATGTTTATCTCTCATTATTTTGACAATATTAGCAAAACATTAGACACTGACTTAAGTATCAGTTCTTTGTATGCAATTCAGTCAACTTTGAAAAAAAATTCGTATTTTGTGGCCAATTTGTTTTACATGTGAAATGTGGGTAGAACAGCAGCCTGACAGGTAATTGTGTTTCATTTCTTGGAGTGCTCTCACCATGTTGAGATGTGTTCTTAAGCATATACATGGAGATTTTAATCCTTTTGATTTACCTATTTTATCATAACTTACTTGGTGTCAAGAGCAAGATGAAAACAACTTCTTGACACTAAATGCCAAGTTGTATATTTTGTAAGACCTTTTTGTTCACTAGGGATGTAAAGGAAAGCCCCTCTTCACTCATATGTGATATTTTTCTCCTCACAGCCTTAGTGAATATGACACGTATGACATATGTTTAAGTTTCTAAGAGGTTGTCAGGTCACCTGGGTGGCTCAGTTGGTTGAGTGTCAGACTTTGGCTCAGGCCATGATCTCTTGGTTCGTGGGTTCGAGCCCCACTTTGGGCTCTGTGCTGAGAGCTCTGGAGCCTGGAGCCTGCTTGGGATTCTGTGTCTCCCTCTCTTTGTCTTTTTCTTACTGGTGCTCTGTCTCTCTCTCTCTCTCTCTCTCAAAATAAACAAACATTTAAAAAATTTTTTTTAAGTTTGTAAGAGGTTGTCAAAATCAAAGATGTTGAAGAGATGTTTGAGATCATATTAACACTAGCCAAAGTGCACCAAAGGCTTTGTGCACCTTTTTGCTTAGATTATCAATATTTGTGTATTAAAATATGGCTAATATTAGAGATGCAGGTTGTGGTCATTTCACTGCAAATTTGACTTTTAGATGTAACAGGGAAATAGTCTATAAGACTGTCGACAGCAGATGTGAAAGCTATAATTGGCATTTTGCTGACCTGTAGAATTCCATTGGAAGGTTCACGGTGGCTATAAAACTAACTCATTGTTGGAAGAGAAATGCTGAGCATCTTCGTAGCACATCCCCAGGTCTTATTTACTTAACCTCTATTCTAGGACTACATAATTTGCACCATGGAAAAGATAAGTGACTTTAAGAAATTTTTTTAATGTTTATTTATTTTTGAGAGACAAAGCACAAGTGAGTGAGGGATAGAGAGAGAGGGACACACAGAATCCGAAGCAGGCTCCAGCCTCTGAGCTTTCAGCCCAGAGCCCGACATGGGGCCTGAACCCGTGAGCTGTGAGATGATGACCTGAGCCAAAGTCAGATGCTTAACCGACTAAGCCACCCAGGTGCCCCTATAGCTGGTATTTCTTAACAGTGGGTTTTCTTTCTATGATGTTAAGACTGGACATTAGGAGAAATTGTGAAGTTTACTAAGAATGGATCAATACTGTACTTTTTTTATATAGTGAAAAAGCAAGAACTATTGATAAAATAGTCAATACCGTCTTTTTTCCCCTTGTACCCAAAATCAGCACATCTTCAATGTCACTCAGTAGATAGCATTTCTAGAATGATTCTGTGAGTCTGTCTTTGGTGAATTGAGTGAGTTGGAAGAACTTGGCCTTAACTGCAAAAGGAAGATTGAATTTTTTGAGACCAAGAGCTTCCTGAAAAGACAGAATGGCTGACATTCTGTCTGAAATGGACTGGGGCGAAGAAGCTTTCAGTTCAGAGAGATGTAAATAAAAACGCTGCTCAGAAGACATATTTGTTATTCATCCTACTGCTGTCATTTACTAGAGATTCTGGTTGCTTCGTTGTACCTTATTCCAGAAGATATTCAAGGTCATAGTTGTGGCAGACTTTTGATTATATACAAAGCTATCCAAAGTGGAACATTTCACCCCGGGAGCCCCCCAGAATGGCTGGAGCCACTTTATAAAGTGAGCCGCAGCAGTGTTTGGCTCTGGCCGCGAATCAAAAGTTTGTGGGTGTGTTTTGTGACTTCAGGCTAGAATCGGTCCCATCATTTTCATTTTTGACAGACTGGAGTACATACCAATGGACCTTTGAAAAAATAAAAGCAGTTTTTACATTTTTATGTAGCTTTTACCCAAATAGTGTCCAGGAAACTTGAACAAAACAACAAAATGCCCTATAAACTTAGTGTGTGTGTACGTACCTGGATTTAACTAAAAGTTGGTTAAGGTTCAGGTATGTACACTGGATTTTGCCTTGTCACTATACAAACAGAAACCAGGATAAAATATTGTTTCACTTTTATTGTTGTAGATGTTAAGGTCATATTTTTTTCCCTCTTCATGATGTGGAGGGAACCAAGTGTTTTGGGAAATTGACTCAGGAAGTTAGACGGGTAAGAGCCGTTCTTTGATGGTGATGTAGAAAGTACATGTTATTGTCATGTCTCATCTGAACAGTAATTATGAAAGCATTATTCTGTAAGCAGTCCTTTTGTCCAGTCTGTTCACAAAAGCTACGTGAATTAATGCAGCTATACCTCTAAGGTGTCAAGTCCAAATATCAGTCTTGAACCCTATCCTGATGGGATCTATTAAGTTAGAACGTGAAAGGAAAATACTAAGAATAGTAGGAAGTCAGTTGGGTTCACACTGTGGAATAAGAACTCTGCTTTAGGGCACCTGGGTGTCTCAGTCGGTTGAGCATCCGGCTTCGGCTCAGATCATGATCTCACAGTTTGTGGGTTCGATCCCCACGTCAGGCTCTGTGCTGACAGCTCAGAGCCCAGAGCCTGTCTTCGGATTCTGTGTTTCCCTCTCTCTCTCTGCCCCTACCCTGCTCACGCTGTCTGTCTGTCTGTCTGTCTCTATCTCAAAAATAAATAAGACATTAAAAAAAATTAAAAAGAACTCTACTTTGACTATAGCCTGACTATTTTAAGAAAACAAACAGAAGACTGCAACTTTACTCATGACAGCCTACGTGTATTTTGCTGTTAGCATAAAATGCCCGCTCACGTGGCTCAGTCGGTTATGTATCCAGCTTCAGCTTAGGTCATGATCTCATGGTTTATGGGTTCAAACCCCACATCAGACTCTGTGCTGACACCTCAGAGCCTGGAGGCTGCTTCAGATTCTGTGTCTCCCCCGCTTCTCTCTCTCTGCCCCACCCCCACTTGTGCTCTGTCTCTGTCTCTCAAAAATAAATAACATTAAAACTAAAATACAATATAAAATAAAATAAATAAAATAAAAATTCACCGTCTTTAGTAAATGGTTAAAATCTTTTCCATCCTAGTTTGAAACATTCCTCTTTCATTAACAAATCTCTGGTCTTTGTGTATTACATTTTGGGGTTTTATTGCTACATTAACTGGGGAAGAAAATAAGGAAGGTTGGTCTCTCCCTTGTATCAGAACCTGGTCAGGACTCTCTGCACTTTGTCTCTGCACTATTCTTACACCTAGTTACTCACATGTCCCATACCTGGCCCCAGGGTGTGACAATAGCTTCTCCAACACTGTCCATCTCAGCAACCCTCTTCACCTTGAAGGTTCCCTACATACATGCATTCCTTAGCAATTTGAAGAATAAGCTGTGTAACAACCATCCCAAAACTAAGTGGCTTGAAGCAAGAATGACTTATTCTCACTCAGGAGTCTGGGGTCAGAGTTTGACAGACCTAGACTAGGCTTGTACGGTGCCGGATCCACATCTGCTCCCTCTGTTTCTCATCTTTGTTCTAACATGCTGCCCAACACATGTGCTTTTCATGGCAATGAAGAAGCACAGGAGGTTGTATAGAGTCAGGGGAGGACCCCACGGTCGAGGCTCAGAACTGGCCCACAGCACTTCCTCCTACGTTCTCAATCAGGTCATGTTCCCAAGCCCAGCGTCTACAGGGTAGCAAAACAAAGTGGGTGACTCTAGAGGGACTATCAGAAAGTCATATGGGAAATATTGAGGCCACTGTAGGAGGGTGAGTAACTGGAACTGTAGAAACCACAGTATGCACCTAAGAATTGATCCCAATGCCCCTTTCTCTCTCAAAGCAATGCTGTGCAAGGAGGCTCTAGAATACTTCTCTGACATTAACCAGGCTGGTGAGTCAGTAGATCAGACTGAAGAGAAGCAGTCCATTTCTAGTTTGGTTTAGACCACTGCAGCTCAAAGGGGGTCTGTGGGCCTGCTGTTATTCCCAGAAATCCTTTGTTATTAGTCCCCAATAAGGTAAGGAACTTGCATCAAATGTAGATGAACTATGACCCCAAGGGCCGTCTTAGTTTTCTAAAATTGTTGATTGTAGCAAGAACTCTTTGATGAAGGACTGTATTCTGATTCTCAGCCTGGCCCAAGCCCCCCTCATTACGTGGCAGACAGGCACTTCAGGTAGCATTACCTTGGAACTTGTCTAGAACACTGGAGCCCCTTAATCCAATATTTCAGTTCTTTCATTAATTCTAGGTGATACATAAATCCCCAGAACTGAAGTTAAACCATAATGAATTCAATACCTTTATATTCATATTAACGGTCTTCTCTATGTGAAACTGTTCCATTAGTCATAGGGGTTCACACAGGGAATAACATAATATTAGGGTAGATCTCAAACTTGGCACTTACGTGAAGGCACAGGGAGAATGGAGTACAAACTGTGACCATATCCTGCCCAGTGCTCTTAAAGCATAGTCATTTCTTTAGATTTAAATAGAAAAATATGTTTTCCACGGCCTTTTCAACAAACTCTAGAAACAATTTATCGTGTTCCCTGATGTGCACAAGGTACGTAACAAATTATAGCGGTTAGAGAATAAAATAATTATTAATACTTATCTCCTTTGGCCATCTATATTATCTCATTGTTATATTGGAACATAGTTTCCATTTTTTATTCTCATTTAGGAGCTATCAATAAATTATGTGTAATATCCTTGGCACATTGAATGGATGAAATTGTGTCACATTTCATGGGATTTATATTTTTCAGTGTATTATGTTGACAGTCACGGGCATCTCAAACTTATTAGAAAAATAATTAATGAAATAGCTCCAGGGCCTAACATTTCTAGAAATAGTCAAGGAAAGCCAAATATAAAATATTTAAGTGTATGTCTCTGTCTCTACATTTTATTACATATGTTACTTCTACTCTCTGGAGCAATAAATCAGGTTAAGACACTGCCTCACCATTCTCTGAACTCCTAAAAGCTTTGCTGCTAGAATTCATTGTTCATTTACTCCTTCGTGTGAGTTTTCTGCGTGTCTGCTTTCTTAAGTGACATGTCTCCTATTTCTGCTCTAAATTTTGTAAAGTATTTTCATTTTTATTAGGGGGAGGCGGGCTTGTCACCCTCCCACATGAAAGCCAGTGTTACACTCCTTTGCAGATGAAGAAAGCGCCTCCCAGATTTGATGATTTTTCCCAGAGACACACAGCTAGGAAGCAGTACCAAACAATCCATTCAAACTCACCTTTTTTTTAAAAAAAAAAATCTCGTTTGCGTTACCCTTTTACAGTAAGGGTAGCAGATGGAACATGCGTGCATGGCCACTCCTCCTCACTTAGTGCGAGGGGTGGTGGTAATTACACGGAAGCTCTTTCCCCAGGCCGTGGGCCATCTCGGAAACGTGCACCCCTCCAGGGACAGCCGTATACATTTTTAGAGTCCGCATTCAGGAGTGATTGTGTTTTGATTTTCAATCTCTGTACCTTGCTTTGGTAGGGTTTATGATTTTTTTTTTTTTTTGCCCCATAGGCTCTATCAATGTACTTTGTAGAAAATAAATGCTAAGTGGTTTGTGGTTACATGAAATGGGTCTGAGTCATAATGTGGTAGAATCTGGTTGATTATGAAGAAGAGCTTCTCTTTTATTACCACGGCTCCTTTATTTCACATGTATTCCTGGGCCTCGTCTTGTGCCAGGTACCGCTCTATGCTTTGGAGATTCGGGATGAGTCCATTCACTGGGGTGTAGGAGGGAGGGAGGCAGAGAAGGGCATGTCAGAGGAGACAGGTATGCAAGGGCCCCAGTGATGTGGTACCGACATTGCTGCTGTGTCTCACCCCTGAGCCCCTTGGGCACAGAGAATGGGGCAGAACCCCTGGCCCCACAGGAGACAGTGTAGGTCACGGAAGCAGCCAGCAGGGGCGCAGGTCAGGGGGTCGCCTGCATGGTTTGTGAATCCTGCCTTCAAAACTGCAGATGAACCAACTCAGTCAACAAGTGGCCTAACTGGCTGCTTCCGTCCAGGAAAATGCACAGAAGTACCTTGCTTTGAGAATATTCTGCATTTCACTCACTTGTTCAGTATATGTTGAAAGCCTTTTCTTATCTCCCACTGGGTCTTGATACAACAGTCTCATCATTATTTACTGGGGTGAACAAAAGTAGTCACTGTACTAGTTTTCAGATCTTTCTAGGGGTACAAGTGACAGTGACACACGTTTACAAAAGGGCCTTTTTAGCAAACGTCAAGGATCCTGTCAATTACACTTGTAACAAATATTGTGCCCTTCCTTTCTGGGAGGCTGTCCTGGGGGTAGCCGGATAAGGCTTCGGCTCTTCCTCCCCAAAATTAGCATCCTGATCTATGCAGCAAGATGAAGGTGTAGGCAGTGTCCGCTGAGTCAGTCTCTGTAAGACCCGTGTCAGGAACCCACAGAACATCCCACACATAAGAGAACGTATCAAGACTTCTACACTTTATTATTGAACACTCTGTGTTTCAGCATTTGGGGTGTATGGGGATCGCTAATAGAAAGGACTGCCTCTGTTGTCATGGGGGCAGTTAAGGGGCTGTGCAGCTGGGTTCGTGTACCTGTGAAGGTGTGTTGAGTGCCAGACTGGAAACTGGGCCTGGGAAAAACGAACTGAGGACTGTGATTTGACCACAGTGGCCAGGAGTAGAGGCCATATTCTAGTCTATCCTATCCTATCCTGTTCTGTTCTGTTCTATTCTATTCTATTCTATTCTAAGTTTATTTGTTTGAGAGAGACAGTGAGCAGGGGGAGGGGCAGAGAGAGGGAGAGAGATCCAAGCATGCTCTTTGTGGTCATCACCGAGCCCAGTGTAGGACTCTTTCCCACAAACCGTGAGATCATGACCTGAGCCGAAATCAGGAGTCAGACGCTTAACCTACTGAGCCACCCAGGCGCCCCAAGATTTTTCCTTTCTTAAAAAGAGATGCCTGTGGAATAAGGCCCTTTCTTGGCCCCTGCACCCACCCTGTGGGGAGATGGCTGAAGCTTCTGGAGCCTTCTGTGAGATTCTGAGAATAGCCCGCAGTCCCAGGCTAGCAGAGCAGAGACATGGGAGTCCATGATGACATCTCAAAGCCTCGAGTTGACCAACTCTGGAAAAGTTCTATCTCCAGACATTTCACTCGAGATGACATGTTTTTCTTATTGTCATTTTTTTGTTATCGATCCCTTCAGCCTCCACTAGCTTATGGGATCCGTGAATTGATTACAACGTGTGATGCTGTGCAGAATTTCAGAAGGATTCCATCGGCAAATATTTCTGGAGAGCTTATGCCTCTTCAAAAATTGATAGATTGAGAGAGAAAGTATTTCTGCGGAGACTGGGGACTTACAAACATGAAATTAATAGTAAGAGCCAGCTGGGATTCAGGGTAGTTTCCACATGAGCTCTGTATATGCGTGAAAGGTTTATCTCTGGGTCCCTATGTGTAACCAAAAATGAAATGAGCAGTAGAAACTGAGAACAGCTACATTGGACAACCATGCAAAACTCCCACGACTCTGTAAGTTGGTGAAACATGACATTCTGAAAAGTCTAATGCATATTAATACACTGGTACTTTCTAGTTTACTCAGATGTCCCACTTCCTAAAACCCTATTTTGTTCTGTGTATATGAATACCTTTAGGTCTAATATAGAGAACATATACTAGTTAGAAAACTGTTTTTGCATGTACTGTTTTGTTTAAGGAAAATGTCAACTATATCATTTTTCTTTGTGCACAGCTGCTTTCAGATGCTTTTTTTATATTCCAGATGCAAAGGCAATGCTGTCTTTTATTTTAATTTTGAAGTACCAAGAGATGACCTATAGTTCTTCTTGCCTCTGAAATGGGTCTTTTTCTAAGATTAACTTTGAAAAAAAAATGTCGCTTCCTTCACACCTGAGACCTCGTGAGAATAAATAAAATGTGCATTTCTTTTTCAAGCAGAAGCCTGTCAGTCGGAAAAACAAATTGGACTGTTTTTCTGTCACTGGCTTCTCTTAGCACGGTCTCTGTAACAGTCTCGCAAAGGATTAGTCACAAAGGATTAGCCAGTGTAAAAGTTAGAGTTTTATTGAGTGTGTTTCAAAATATAATCTAGTAAAGTGTCAGATCAATTGCTCATGGTTTATGAATGAGATAAACAATATCATAATAGGAGGTCAGAGCAACGGATACAATGGCTTTGTCCTTGAAGCCTTAAGATATAGCTATGGAAAATTATATCTTTTCTCTGCAAAAAGCACTGTTAGAGAAGAACCTGACGCTTGCGCATTCCCCCTCCCGCACCGCATCATACTTAGCGTGAAACCTCGACCTGGCGCCCAGTGTGTGAGTAACTCCTGATTCCTCCCAGGTGCTCCCTGCAATCTGAGTAAACGCTTAAAGATTCATGGGCCACTTTTGGTCTTGTCCCAGAAAATAACTTCAGATTCTTTTCTGCTAGTTGTGGAAGGGATGATCTGATTAGTTTTAATATATGCACTCCCAGGGAAGCCAGACGGATGCTGCTTTATTATTAGTTATTTTTTCTGTTGTAGCCTTCCAGTTTTCTAGCGTAAACCACAGTAGGCTCTGAAGAGGCCGATGTGAGTTCACAAATTGATTCCTTTTAGCGGTGTGTGTACACACCATTAACATCCTTAGTACTCATTAAATGCTTGTGTGAATCGTCCTTTATTAGAGCCTGGACCTTTTCTTCTATCACATCAGAAAAAATGATTCTAGATGATCACAGGTGTGGTCCAACAAGAAAGCGAACTTGCCTTATATTGACATATACTTCATATGCCAAGGAATACTGCAAGTGTCTTAATACTCTCTGAAGGACAATATGTATTAAGAGTATTTACAAGTTTCTAGTTTGACTCTCTCCCTCGCCTTCTCCCTCTCTCTCTCTCTCTCTCTCTCTCTCTATATATATATATATATATATATAACATACATATATTATATATATGTATGTATATATACATGTATGTATATGTATGTGTATATAGCCATGTCTTAATTGTTTAACTTAGTTTTCTCAGCAACATTTTTCTTTTTCCCTAGCCATCAAGGGTTCATCTAGGAAGTCCTTGCCCCTACTGGTTTCTCTCCTGACCGTCTCTCCCACCACCATTACAATGATTTAGCTTAAAAAAGCAATGGGATGTTATTCAGTGTGTGGCTAGATTATGCTACTGATTGGGAAATAGATGAGTCAAGCCTTCACTTCACCATGGGGGAAGCAAGAAGACCCTTCTGGTGATCACTTCCAGGTGCCTGCCCTGCTGGAGGTTAGGTCTGGCCCCGTGACAACCAGTGGGTAATTCTTCAGCCCCTAGAGTCCCCCTGCCATGACTGTTAGTTACAATCATGATGCCTCATTAGTTTGGGCCCTTGAGTGAGGAAACACGAAGCAGGACCCCACCAAGCCAAAGTGGGTGGACGTGTAGAATGAGCAAGAAATAAAATTTTGGGGGCACCTGGGTGGCTTAGTTAGTTAAGCTTCTGACTTTAGCTCAGGTCATAATCTCACTGTGAGTTCGAGCCCCACATCGGGCTCTATGCTGACAGCTCAGAGCCTGGAGCCTGCTTCTGATTCTGTGTCTCCCTCGCTCTCTGCCCCTCCCCTGCTCATGCTGTCTCTCTTTCTCAAAAATATTTTTAAAAAATTGAAAACCGAAAAGAAAGTTTTGTTGTTAAAGCCAGTGAGACTTAGGCCTGTGCAGTCTGACCTCTCCTCCCTGCAGAGGACGAGGGAAGAGTCCAGGGAGAAGGCCCGCCGGATCGGGTAACACTACTGAAGAGACTTGTTCACATGAGATTGGACGAGAAACAGAAGGCTGGCTTCACTCGCGAGCGCCATCCACCATTAAACCCAACGCTGCTCCCGGGGGAGCTTCTGTGGGGAAACAATGGTAATCGCGTGAATTGATCCCTAAAAGTACAATCTCTTTTAGTGCATTACCCCAGTGAAAGCCCAAGACCAGGCCTTTTTGAATTGAGTCTCAACAGTCTTCAAAACTATTTCTCTCCTTCAGTAGTGAGACAGAGCGCCAAGGTTACATGACCTTTCTTGTAACCTGTGTGTGTGTGTGTGTGTATGTGTGTGTTGATTTGCTTAGCTCAGCACTTTTAGGACTCAAAAGAATTTTATTAATGTTTATTTATTTTTGACAGAGCGTGAAAGGCAGAGGGACAAGGAGAGGGGAGACAGAATCAGAAGCGGGCTCCAGGCTCTGAGCTGTCAGCACAGAGCCCGATGTGGGACTTGAACTCACAAACCGTGAGATCATGACCTGATCCAAAGCCGGACGCTTAACTGACTGAACCACCCAGGCGTCCCTAGGCCTCAAAGGAATTTTAAGAAAGATTGAGGACCACTGGGAGTCCATCTGCATTTCCTGTTTAATTAATTGTCATATCATTTTTGGCTAACGTGAGTTACGGATTTCTAGAGCAACTGATTCTCTTGAGACCTATCAGCCTTTGGCAGATAGATGTTTATCACCATCACAATGTGTGAGTTATTTGCATTAATATGTCATAGCTTTGACAATTCTTTGACCTATTCTGAGATATATGGTAATTTCTGCTGCCTTTAATTTTATTGTCTGAGGTAGGGAGGGAATTTATTTTCCTAAGGCCCAGTGACAAGTCAAAATTCAGCTTTCTATACTTCTATATATCTTCTCAGCTTGGTCCTGTAAAGTACTTGATTATTTCTTTACAAGAAAATATGGATAAACTATCATTTCTCCACATTCCATTATATTTATATTTTTCATTTCTTTTCCCATACTCATTTGTATGCACAAAAACTCTTTAATTTTAGTGCTCCATTTTAATGCAAACTTTATAAAGGCGTTTGAAGTGACAATTAGATATCCAAATATGCATACTTCATCCAGAATGGTGCTGCAAATGAAAATGTCTGAGTTGGAAGTAAAATGGATAGTTCTCTCTTAAGCATGGCTAAACTTACACACACACAAAACTCGGTCCCAACCTGCTCCACTTCCTAACAGTTGGACAATTCTAAAATAGTTCCCTATTTTGAAGTATTAATATGTGAGGGGCGCCAGGTGGCTCAGTCAGTTAAGCATCTGCCTTCAGCTCAGGACATGGTCTCGTGGCTCATGAGTTCTAATCCCACAGTGGGTGAGCTTGAGCCCCTTTGGGTGAGCCCTATTTCTCTCTCTCTCTCTCTCTCTCTCTCTCTCTCTCTCTCTCTCTCCCCCTCCCCCCCTCTCCCCCTCTCCCCCTCTCTCCCCTCTCTGTCTCCTTCCCTTGCTCACTTGTGCTGTCTCTCTCAAAAAGAAAGGAAGGAAGGAAGGAAAGAAGGAAGGAAGGAAGGATGAACCACTAATATGTGAAAAAACTGTTCTGGAATTCAGTGACTCTCGGTATTGAAAAATGACTCATTCTATAAATAGCACCAAGGCCATGTCGTTTAATAACCATGTAAGCATGATTATAGAATATACATAATGGTTCATGTCTATTACATGGGAGGTAATTAATGCACATATCAAACATAGACATAGGTATATACAGAGCACAAATAACTTATATTAACTCCCAGTTTTCGTCTTGGGTTTGATGAATCTTTAGTCAAATGTGACTGGAAAAATGCTTTGCTTCATCACATGAATCAAGTTTTTAATCCCTGGACTATTTCAGAATCACTGTCTTTGGTCCCCAGTGTTCAGATTCCGAGGTGGTTTTGTTGGACTGACTGCTTCCTTCTGCAGCTTGCCTATAAAATACCTTCAGAAAGTTCTCACTCTCTGTGAATACTCAGAGTTCATACTTCAGTCTTTCTGACAATGTAAGGATATGATGTTTCATATCTTAGAGAAAAGGCTAAATCTACTTTTTCCTGGGTTTGACTTCCTTTTCTGTTTTGTCTGTTACCTTTCTATGTCTCTGAGCTGTGTTAGCAGTGATTAAAGCAGGAAATCTTTGTCATTACGATTGTCTTGTTTTCTAGGCGTCACATTAGGACAAGTGAAAAGGTCTCTGATTCTGTAATACTCTCTGCCATGCCACTCGACAGTTCCCCTTCCCGCCTGCCACAGTTCTGAGTGGTGGTACTCATTTTTCTTCTCGTCCTTCACATGTAAACAACATCACAACACAAAGAGCTATACCAGAAGAAAGAATTACTGGGGAATTAATTAATGTGAATTATCCTTTGTTTTAATGTTTATTTTTTTAAAAATTTTAATGTTTATTTTTGAGACAGAAGAGAGAGAGAGAGAGAGAGCAGGGGATCAGGCAGAGAGAGGGAGACCCAGAATCTGAAGCAGGCTCCAGGCTCTGAGCTGTCAGTACAGAGCCCGACGCAGGGCTCAAACTCATGAGCTGTGAGATCATGACCTGAGCTGAGCCAAAGTTGGACACTTAAACCGACTGAGCCAGCCATGTGCCTCTTTAATATGAATTGTCCTAATGCAATAGAATACCATATGGCTATTTTAGGGCAGTCTTTAATTTCACTGACTTTAATTTTCTAAATCTAGACCAAACATAATTTTCACTTGAATATAATTTTACATTACCTTCTGTAATACCTATGAAGTAGAAGCTATTTTGAAGGAAAGAGTATAGAGTAATCTCTCTGCCCCTTATTTGCAATTTCTCTTTCCCCAATTTCAGTGGCGCCAGGTCATCTGTGCTCAGGAAGTAGGTGGCCCTCCTTCTGATGGATAATTGAAAGGTCAGGAGTCACCTCATGCTTTGTCACAAGCCTGGTCATTTACCTCGCAGTGTTTCATCACCCCACATCATCACTAACAGTACAGAGAGAGAGCGCACCTGCATTCATGTAACTTTCTCCACAATATCTTCTTATAGTTCTACTTCATTAGTATCTGTTGTTAATCTTTCACTATGTCTAATGTATGAACTAAGCTTTATCAGAGGTGTGCATGTTTAGAGAAAACACAGTGTATATAGGGTTCAATACCATCTGTGGTTTCAGGCATCCATGGGGTCTTGGAATGCGTGGCCCATGGCTCTGAGGGGCTCCTGAAATTGCTCACCATTGTGCAATGACACAGCAAAACCTCGTACATTAAAAGATCTGGTGAGGTGAGGAATAGTAACTCCCATGTCATACTTTGGGCCCTACCCTGGTGACCGTTTCTGGCAAATGTGCAAAAAAGAATTCATGGCAATTTCTACTTTTCTATTTTGATCGACTCAGACTCTTAAAGAACAATTTTGAGCTCAGGGAATTATCAAGTGATTACTCTCCAGCAACACTCTCCAAATTGTTACTCTGAGGAAGTTTGTTTACAAAACATTAACACTTTGGTGTGTGCCAGAAGGAACTGTAATTAAAACACACACACACATAACTGGCAGACAACCAACTCCCTCCTCCCTGAATCTTCATAATTAGAAAGGTTTTGTATGACGACTGGAGTTCTTAGAAAAAGCTCTGCTGGAGAATTCTAAATAAACGACTGATGTTTAATCAGCTTTGCGCCCCAGTTGCTCAAAAGCAGGGTGAGCACAGGTGACTTGTTTGAGAGCTGATGGGGAGCGCTGGGGAGCCTCGTGCCCAATGGGAACATGGGTTAGGTGTGCCCGAGTCTCCTTCGTGACCTTGGCCTCACCAACAGACCCAGGAAGAAGTAGCTCATTGATTGCAGGCTTTGGTGCCTTAGGAAACGTGGGGGGCGGGGAATGTTGAAAAAGCTCTTGTGCTGATTTTTAAGCTAACATTTTTAATGAAGTCGAACTGATACCTTTAGCACTCCAACCCTGTGCTTTTTAAGTGAGATCATTTTTCCATAAATTATCTCAATTCCATTTCATCTCCATGGTGTGTTTGAGGATCTGTTCTACAAACTGACCTCTTCATTTTAGAATCAGGGGCCCCGCGCCCTACACTTTTCCGTGTTCTCCCCCTCTCCGTGTTTCTTGGTTGCGCCTTGGACGTGTGCTGTGCTGCCTTTTGCTAATGAAGAAACTGTTTTGCATTCTAGAGGTCTTTTCTGTTTTTCTATTCTGTGTTGTTAGCCACGAAGGGAGAATGCAACGATAATTGTGGTAATACTGATCCTAACACAGTAGGCGGGGCACCCGCCTGCCCCCTGACATGTCGCTGCGCTCGTGGCTCTGGATTCCGTGCTCACAGGAGTCCGCCAGCTTTGCATGTTGCTGGTAGATCTGAGCTGACTCAGAAACAACGGCAGACTCTCCTGCTTTTATTCCAGTGTCGTTCTTGTTTTCCTTGGTCCCTAGTTTTTTAAGCCTGGTACAGCCTGTCTGTCTGGTGAACATCGTGGCACGGATTTTGATGGACATCGTACCGAATAGGAGGAAGGACCTTTCAGCGGAACTCTCCCCGCAGTGTCAGGCCCAGTGGCTACATCAAAATGGAAAATTTTAGAAATACGTTTTTCAACTTTTTTTCTGATAAAGCTACCTTTTAATTTGTTGTCTTACTTTGAGAAAGCCCTCAGTTTTTAAGAACTCTGAATGTGCATTATATGCAGAAACCATCCACCCATGTGTGGATTTAACAGATATATTTAAAAATTTTTTAAGTTATTTATTTTGAGAGAGACAGATAGCATGAGCCAGGGAGGGACAGAGAGAGAGGGAGAGAGGGAATCACTGCAATGTCAGTGCAGAGGCCGACAGCGGGCTCAATCCCACGAACCAAGAGATCACGACCCGAGCTGAAGTCAAGAGCCCAAAGCTTAACCGACTGAGCCCCCCATGCACCCCTCAGATATATTTGAGGGTCTCCATTTGCACTAGCAGGCATTGGCATTACAAGGCATGGTCCTTTTTCTCAAGGAATGTAGTATTCTGCGTATGATATTTTCTTTTTACTCGCCTATAAGACCTTCAGAGAAATCATAAAGCACCTCTAAGCATCTTCCCTTTTTATCTCCCGTACCTAACCAACCTCGCTTAGCTTTCAAAAGGGCTGAACACAGAATACATTGATCCTGCCTCAAAAGATTTACTTAAATTCTTCCATAGTGTGTTCAGCACAGATTGATGTGTGAAGTAGCTAGTTGGGTGCCCGGGATACTTTTCTAGTATTTGAGAAATAAAAACTTTCCAGGCTCCCGGGTGGCTCAGTCGGTGAGGTTCCTGACTGGATTTCAGCTCAGGTTTGTGAGTTCGAGCCTCACGTGGGGCTGCTTCAGATTCTTTCTCTCTCCCTCTCACTCTGCGGCTCCCTTGCTCACCCTTTTTCTCTCTGTCTCCCAAAATAAATAAATAAACGTTAAAAAAAGAAAAAAAATTGCCATAAATGTGTGTTTGAACGACTTGTTCAAGTTACCCATTTATACTCTTACTTTAGATGACAGGATACAACTGTGTGTAAAATCACTGTTAGACCCAAGTGTCTGTCCCATCGGAGATTTTGAACTTCAGATTCCATCCCCCCGTCTTTGTCTCGCCCTTGACTACTTAGTCACAGTCAGACCACGGGCAGGTGC
This sequence comes from Mungos mungo, assembly GCA_004023785.1. Taxonomy (NCBI): domain Eukaryota; kingdom Metazoa; phylum Chordata; class Mammalia; order Carnivora; family Herpestidae; genus Mungos; species Mungos mungo. The sequence goes on from PISW01004592.1 coordinate 59,963, forward strand.
ATCCTTTTCAAAGAAAATTGTCGTGTCACCTGGACCTGAACGGACTCCCGAATGCCACGTTATGCAGCCCCTGAAGTAGGAGTTTAAAACCGGGAGCCACAAAGAGGGCATGGTGTGTGGAATGCTGTGGCTGCTGTGGCAGAAAGGCCCCCGGGGTGTGAACACAGACGGCGGGTTGGACCGAAGACCACTCTTACACACACCGGCCTCCGCAGCAAATCACTGTCACTTCTCTGTGCTGGTTTCATTGCCTGTTGAAGGCACAAAACAAAATTAAATTTAAAAGAAAAAGCAGAATGAGAACAGTGATATTTACTGCCTCCATTTTTGTTACATAAACTTATATTTATGATGGATCACAAAATTGGATTTGTATAACCGTTGTTGCTCCCTCCAGAAATCAAGTAGCCTCACCGTGGTTGTTGAGCATCACGAGTGGGACTGGTTGGTTTGTACGTCATTCGGCTGGGACCTGGGCTGGGCTGCTGCCGTGATCTGGTGTGTAGTGACGGAGCAGCTGAAGCTTCGTGATCTATCCCTTCGCAGGTTAGGGCTTTTCTGACTCGGCGACCAGTCTTGGCGTTTGGCTCATGGCTGCAGAATAGAAAGTTTGTGACATCAGGCATGCCTCTGGCTCCCGGATGGGGACAGTGGGGTGGATGGGCAGGCCTGTGCTGCTCCACTGAATTTGTGTGAGGAGGTGCAGTCGGTAATTCTATCACCATTTGTTCTGATGCAATCAAGCCTTTTCATCCTTATTTGGCCACTCAGCATTTGGCCTCTGCATTTTATGTTGTTTGTCATAGATAATATTACGATCTGAGAAGAGATAAAAGTAGTAGCATTGTTCATGATTTCATTTCTTCTTAACATGATGGTATGTGACATCGGTTTCCCATGTATCTCTGAAGGGACCGGGAATGACTCAATTCCATAAAATGGAGAAACCTAGGTAACGGGGGTGACACGCAGAGTCAGTGCACAGGTGGCTGCGGACCAGACATGATGCATTGGAGGAGGGTCAGAGGTCACAGGAAAGTGAGTCTGAGACATGACATCATCCAGGGAGGTCTGGTGGAAACCTGACCTTGAGGTGTGGAGTCACAGCAAGGAAGTGGAGGAACAGGAAAGTCAAGAGTAAGAAGCAAAGCAATAGACCGTGGGAGACGGTCAGCAGGGTGAGTGGCTCTCAGACCACGGAGCGTTGCGCTCACCTGGAGGGGCCGTTACAGCAAACACAGCTGGTCTCCCCCCGCCCCCCGCCCCAGCTTTCCTGCGTCAGTAGGGCTGGGTCGGGCCCACTAGTGTGCATTTCTGCCAAGCTCCCGGGTGACGCTAAAGTCTGATTTGGGAACCCCACTTGACTGTTCTAGACAAATCCCAGACGTACGTGATGGGGCCTGCAGTGACTTTTCATGAGCTCCTTTGATACTTGGTTGCATGAGCTGAGTTTGTTTAAAGGGTTGGGGACTGAATCGACAAATAGAACACTTGGCTTTTCTTTTTTCTCTTTTAATTGGCTTTAAAAAAACGATCAAATGCATAACTCAGAGTTTATGAGGATGTAAACTTCCTTCTGTATGAGAATGTAAAATAAGGACATATAAACTTGCATGGAAATTAGTCTCCATGAAAAGTGACGTATTTCATATTGTTGTGGTTCAGCGGCTCCCACGACACTCTGGTTAAAGGTGTGTGCTCTGAAGGTAGACTGTCAGACCGTGATTCCCCACGAGCTTTGTGCCCCGAGGTTACAAGTTCCTCCAATGCTCTCGGCTTCCTTGGTCAGGAGGGGATATTTACTAATATCACGGGGTTGTTGCAAAGATTGAATGCAGCAGCATGCACTTACTGGGGGCCTGGCACATAATAATTGCTCCATCGATGTTTGCTATGCTTGGACACCGCAGTAAATGCTTTCATGCAGAAGGTTCACTTCATATATAAGACTTAGTCATCCAGGGTAAACCTGGATGTTGGGGTCTGTACCGTAACTCATTATAACTCTTCTGCTAAAAATAGCCGAGTCGGCATGAAGTTATAAATTATATGTAAACAGTGTGATTGACACGTCAGAACGGATTACACATAGCGAAGGTCTAAAACTGTCTCTACCAAATGTAAGACTGAGAAGGAACACCTTCTGTAGCAGAGTAGGTGAAAGCATCAGGTCGGGGGCCAGAGAGCCTGGGTTTGTGCTCTGACTCCATCCTTGACCAGCTCTGTGACTTTAAATAAATTACTTGACCTCTCTGTGCCTCAGAACTTTCATCTGTGGAATGGTAGTAATAACTGTCTCAAGAGTTGTTGCAAATGCTCACACACACACACACACACACACACACAGTGTCCTATGTGTAAAGAGTCTATCCTGCAAATGAAACACGCAGAGTGCTTCAACAATGCCTGGCCCAAAGGAAGCGCTAGTAATGGGGTCGCTATCATTCATGTGTGTGTATGTGTATATTTTTGGCAGGTTTTTATTTTTAAGGAAAAATAAGTCACGAAACTTGAGGAAAAAAAGTTTTTGCCTTCAGGTTGATGTAACTGGATGCAGAAATATAGGTGGGTGGTGTATTTCTAATACTGGAAACCAGTTTTGTCTTAATCAAACTGTATCAGAAGGAAACTCCACCCCCACCACTGCTTTCTTAAAAATGTAACAGGCATCTCCTGGGGTCCCTGGAGTCTCAGCCCTCAGTCTCTTCAGCAGCCAACTTCATCTTCAAATCTCACAGTTTGTGAGTTCAAGCCCCGCGTTGGGCTCTGCGCTGACGGTGCTAAGCCTGCTTGGGATTCTCTCCCTCTCTTTCTGCTCCTTCCCTGCTCACTCATGGTCTCTCTCAAAATAAATAAATGACTTAAAAAGAGAAAATATTAGTTTAGAGGAATATCAAGCAAATGATAATACTCAAGAAAATGTGACACAAATTGTGATGGTAAATCTCTAGTGACGGAAGTGTCGAAAACAGTGCAAAATATTATGTTTAGACTGTGTGCTCAGTAAATGATTGTCAGTTGACTGGTTGATGGTTGGCATTTTCTTCCTAGCCAACAGCCCTCACCCATTTCCGAAGAGCCCCGTATGACAGTTGAGCAGACAGGTGATTTTCGTGGGTACCTTTGCAGTGTAAGGTCAAGGCAAGAGAAGAGGGAAGGGTCAGCCGGGAAAAGTGCTGTCGCGCCAGGGAGAGTGTGTGGCTGGGCTTGCTGGAGGGGCTCTGCTCTCATGTCCTGGGTTCAAGTCACCAGCTCCCGGTAGCTCCCCGTGCTCTTCCTGGCACTCTGTCCATGTGGCTCTGACTGGGCAAATGCAACACAGTAAACACTGAATGAGTTGAAAGAAAAAAGAATGCTGCAGTTCCCACACGCGAGACCTTTTGTGAAAGGGGGAGACGCTTTTGCATCTCACGGCTCAGTCCTCCTCCCATCCTCTGGTGTTTGGGGAGCCTGGCCAGCCGGCCTCAGCAGCCCAGCCTTCCCGTGGTTTCCACCAGCGGCCTGAGCCTCCCTGACCCAGGTCGCTGAATGACAGGCCTCCGAGTAAATGCTTGCGGGCAAGTGCAAATAGACTGTGGCTGGGGGCCCACTCCCGGCAGGGTCTGCCAAAATTCAAACTGCAGAGAACGCTGCATACTGGGAAGAATGTGAAAACCAACCCACCGTGGGCTGCCCTGCAGACCTCCCAGACTTAGGTCAGAGTTCATGGCTTGTGGGCCTGGCTCCTACCCACGGCCCTTCCGATGCCAGCTGCAGATTTTGGGGTGCCATAAGCCCATACTTCTTACCAACTGGCTCTTGATTCAGGGTCCCCTGTAAGCCCATCAGGTTTGATAATTTGGTAGCACAATTTGCAGAACTCAGGATGGCCCTAGAGTTACAATGACAGTTTTACTACCAAGTTTTGTTGTAAAGAGTACATTTCAGGACCAGCCCAATGAAGACACATCGGGTGAGGTCGGGGGGCGGGGCCAAGCGTGAAGTGCCCCCTGGCACGTCCACACCCTCCACGAGCCGCGAGGTTTACCCAGGCCTCCGTCTAGACTTTCTACTGGGGTTTCGTTCTGTGGGTAAGACTTTGAGAACCACTGCTGATGGGACCAAACTCTGCCTCCAGTGCTCCTTTCCTCCAGGGACGTTGTGAGGTCAGGCTGACGTCAGGGCTCCAAGCCCTCTCCCTCTCACCACACGGCTGGGTCCGTCTTACTGTACAGCCAGCCCCCACCCGGAAACTGTTTAGGGGTGAATTGCCTCATCAGTGTAAACCCACATGTGGTCCGCAGGGCCCTCGAGGAATAGCAGAGACCCTTCCGTCACTTGGGAGGGTCTAAGGGGGTCGGAGTTCCCTCTCAGGAACCCGGGACAAAGTCCACACAAGGTCTTTCTCATACAACACACAGAAAATACAAGAATTGCGCCTGTAAGTCTCCAGAAACTAAGGCAAAGAACTAATGACTTTTATGATGGAGAAACCACTGGAAAATGTCATCTGAATAGAAAATCAGTAGTCATTAAACATCATTAGATCCTTTCATGTTTTTCACTCACTTGTTCATTTGATCAGCAGTATTTCTGAAATCTGCCTGGGCTCTTTGCTGAAGCTGTATTGTCACACTGTCATGGTAGAGAAGAACAGAGCTGTTGTTTTGGGTTTTGGGGTTTTTTGTATTACATGGAAAAAGGGAAGGGTTCATGAACTATTTGAAATTACTTATTTAGTTTTTTTTTAATGTTTGTTTTTGAGAGAGAGAGAGCGTGAGCAGGGGAGGGGGAGAAAGAGAGGGAGACATAGAATCTGAAACAGGCTCCAGGCTCTGAGCTTTCAACAGAGAGCCCGACACAGGACTCGAACTCACAAACCGTGAGATCATGACCTGAGCTTAAGTCGGACGCTTAACTGACTGAGCCACCCAGGCTCCGTATTATTTGCTTCTTTTAATATTGATCTAAATGGACCCTAGTTCTAACGGTTCTAAGGTAACCGTTCATTTCCCTAGTCAAAAACTATGTGAAAAGAGGTCTCAGAGCACAAACTGTGACTCAGCAGGTGCAGACTTGCGAGCAGTCATGGAGGTGGGGGTAGGAGAGTCTGTCCGTTACGTGTAGAACCAGAAAGCGGCCATTCGGCCTCAGGTTGTTAGACGAGACCAAGACGTGCTTTAAAATGTGATGTTTTAAACTGTTCTTTTTTTGTTTTTGCTTTCTTGTGATTGGAACAACATACTAATTTCTACAAGTTTGTGACTACTAACAGAGAGCAATCACCTCACAGACTTGTACCGAAGAGACGAGACCATCCAGGTGACAGGAAACGGCCATGTCCAGAGCCCTCGCTTCCCCAGCAGCTACCCCAGGAACCTGCTCCTCACGTGGCGCCTGCGCTCCCGGGAGAGGACGAGGATACAGCTGGCTTTCGACAACCAGTTTGGGCTAGAGGAAGCTGAAAACGACATTTGTAGGTAAGCGGGGAGAAGTGCAGCTCCGGGGTCACTTCCAAGGGGAAGAAAAGATGGGCATAACACCTCACATCAGGCTTCCCTTTGGGGACCTACTCAGAGCTGAGTGGACAGAATGCCGCGGGGGACAGGCTGCCTCTGCAGGGGGCCTGGTCACTAAAACCCAGGTACAGCCCTGTCAGAGCCAGGCCGCAGGACCCCCCAAGGAAGGGGAATGCGGAGGCCACTCGCTTGGCCAGGCCTCAAGCAGGTAGATGCCTCTATATCCCACGTCACATGGTTCTGGGGCAAGCCCGCTGCGGGCTGTAAGGAACACCTAGCCCTGCAGGGCTGGGGAATGACCCCGGTCATTGTAACCCCCACACGGGAAGGTGGTGATGGCGAGGCCCACGTCAGGGCCTCACCCTGAAATCCTGGGCCTCGGATGGTCCGTTTCCTGTCCTTTTCTGGGTCAGCAGAAGACAAAGAGTGTGCTTGACCATCTTCCCCTTCTAAGCATGTTTATCAGAGAAAGCCCAGTCTGTTCTTTGAATTGTCTGCCCACAGCATCACCGTCACTTAATTAGCATGGAGGAGACGGGAGGGTTTTTTCCTTCCTGCACTTGCCCGCACGCGCGGGTTCCGCATTGCCCATGCTCCGCTGAGCTGCTACATCCTTTCAAGCAGGTTTATTTTCCTTTGAATAATAAAAAGAGGTTCCCTCCAACTTGGCTAGCCTTTGTCGCATGTGTATTATGCTGACAGCTTTTATTATGGTGCTGTTTTTTTCAAGAATAACAGCAGTGACTGGTCCTTTCTAGGGCCACAGAGGGTAACGTATCTCAGAAAGCAGAGCCAAATACACGCAGGAAGAGCCGGATCATGTTTACCGAGAGAACCAACTTGAGCAGGTCTTGTGTTTTTTCCACCTTGAAAGGGAGAAGTGATTTTCTGTGCTCGAAAAAGAGTTGGTGTGGAAAAAAAAAATTTTTTTTTTTAGGATTGTAAAAGGTGACAGCATGAAAGGGAGGCCAGGTCTCCGCTCCTGAGCTGAGATTTTGATCCTGGTGGAGAGGACCCCTATCACCCTCCAGTCCTTGAAAATAGAAGGCGCTAAGGGTGGTTTCCTCTCTGGACCTTTCATCAAATCCACCTGCATCTCAAAATTTATGGAGGCAGATAGAGGAGTAAGGAAGAGGAGGGAAAGAGATCAGAGCCTCAGATCTCCCCCAAACTGGCTTCATCCCGAGTAAAAACCAAGCTGATGTATTTTCAAAACATGAAAGTGACCCCTCTGGTGAACTAACAAAGTTTCAAGTACACTCATTCTTCTGCAGTAACTATGATTTACACATAGTGTATATAAAATGCAATGCAATTGATTTCCTTACCATCTGTTCCCAAGCCTCCTTGATGTTTACACTGTAATATTTTATTGCTTGAATAATGATTCTTTGTAAGTACTTCTCACCTTCCAAGCCCCATATGAATATTAAGTAATTAATTTACACAGCACCCAAGAGATACCCAGCCGATGAGTTTGTATAAACTTTGCTCAGAAGGAAACTGAGGCAAAAGGATGGGAGGGTCCCCGTAAATCACTGTCAACGAAGTGTAGTCACAATGTTGTTGGGCTCACCCAGTCCTTATGTGACCTCGTCCGGTCCAGTAGGAGCTCTGTGTTGCCTGGTGGGCTTTCTCCATATCCAGCTGCCCTGTTTCTCGTGCTGATCCTGCTGGGCGGTCGTGCAGAAGATACCAAGTGGGTTGAGTCTCATGTCCTCTTTACCCCGAGTGCCCATCCTTTGTGTTGTGACATTAGCGTTCAAAGTCATTTGGGGAGAGGCCGAGTGAGAACTGAAAGACAAATAGATAGTTCAGCTCACAAGTGAAATGTCCCAAGATTTGGGGTGCCTGAAAATAAGGTAGATGGTCCCTGGAGGCTGTCCACTGTGCCCCTGAAGGGAGCTGCTGTGTGATGGAAAGGTTACATGGAACATCAGAAGAGGCCTTCCCCACCTCGTCAGGCCGGGCGTTCTGTGTTTCTCTGACCAGCATCAGAGCCTTTGGCTCAGCCACACCCTGGTTTAACCAGATATTTCCACTATTGCCTAAAGCACATCCCTCCCCCAAATCGTAGTGCTTTTCACTCTGTTAACCGTCCTATTTTAGTATAGGATTCTTGCAAAAGACAGCTTCCAAAAGGGAAGAGGGCTGTTTATTTTACCATTTATTTTCTGTAATGAGATGATGGAGTAAAATGCAGTTTCTACATGCTGTATAGATACAGATCATTTCTTCAGGGAGCACTGGATGTGGTGGATTAATTTAAAGTGGGAATTTGTTTGAAAACCTTTATATAGTAAATATTTGGGCATATAATTAAAGCCAGATCTCCAAAAATAGGACAACAGATTATAATTATTACTTATCCTAGGAAACCCTTATAAGCCAGATGCTCAGAAAGTGGCCCACTTTGATTATTGTTGATTTGGGAATGCTCCTGGATAAATGTGTATAAGCGTTCTTTCAGATTATTGAAGTTAGACTTTGAAAGACTTAATCCAGAGACTAGCTTTCCTTTAAAAATTTCTGTAGGCTTTCATTGTTACGTTAGCTGGTAGGTCATGAGAAATCACGTATGTTACTTTTAATTTCTCAGTGGAAGTATGAATTTCAAAGCGTATTGTAATCAAAATTTGCTTATTTGTGCCCAATTGGAACTAGGTATGATTTTGTGGAGGTTGAAGATGTCTCTGAGACCAGCACCGTGATTAGAGGGCGGTGGTGTGGGCACAAGGACGTGCCTCCCAGGATAACATCCAGAACAAACCAAATCAAAATCACATTCAAGTCTGATGACTACTTCGTGGCTAAACCTGGATTCAAGATTTATTATTCTTTTGTGGTAAGTATCCTAACCACCCTGTCATTAAAAGCAGACACTGGGTTCGTGAAGTATAAAGATCGTTTTCTGTGCTTACATGCGGTGATGTGAGCATGAACTTGATTAGTTCTCCACGGTCTGCTTCGTTCCCACCTTCCAGCCAACATGGTATAAAGTCTTCTTTAGTAAGGAGTACCGTTTTGGATCTATTAAGCCAACCCTCGGGTCTACGCATAGTAAGTAGAAAAAGTAAAATGGTTTATAGTAAAGCAGTGTTACCTTGGTTCAGCTAAAGCAAGATAAATGCAGAGCCAAATAAAAGGCATGTGAGAGTTGAGTAGTTTTGGTTCAAAAAGTTGTTCATGTAACCCCAGCCACAGAGAAGAGTCATGATGAGTTTAGTTTAAATTCTCCAGTCATGGGAAGGATCTCTGTTCTGATCATGGATCACAGTCTTAAAGTTCCTGAAGTTTTTAATGTAGACTCAGGAGTTTGGTAGTGTTGTGTTGGCTACACTCGTGCGTAGTTACGGTCTCACCTCCACTTAACACCTCCACGGCCATTCCCAGCTTTAAGTTGTTCTAACTGTTGGAAAATGCTCAACCTCTTACTGAATCGTAATCTCCACTGTAGTTAATTCTAGTTGTTGGGACACATGCAGTCAGGTGTCTTTTTGATTCAGTCGGTATTAATAAGACACTATACAGGTCCTGCTCGCTGTCAGACTGTGACAGGTGTAGGAGATACCAAGGTGAGTAAGACAGACAGGGATCTTGAGCCCCTTGGAGTTTATAATCTGGTAGGGATGACGGTCAGTTAAAAAGCTGTAATAAGGAAGAACAATGAACAAAGACAAAAGTGCCGGGTTCTGTGAGTTAGGCTCAGGGAGACGCTGGGGTACTTTGACCTGTCTGTTATCTTGGACAGCCCTGAACCCTTCTTGTGGTCATAACTTGTTGACTTTTTATTCTCCCATGAGCACATTTCATTCCTGTTCAGTTTGTCTCCATCCCTTTTCAAAGTATGGGTGTCAAAACAGAACACAGTGCTACGGATGGAGTCAGTGTATGTGTTTCCTTCCCTCCTGTGAGTTAAATTTAGAATAGAAAACACCTTTTATCTCTAATGTAGGGTGGGTTTTTTTTGCATTTTAGTGAGTTATTAAACGCTAAGTGAATTCTACATCAGAACAAATGAAAATGTAGCATGAGGTGATGCTGGTTCCAGTTTTAATTTGAAAATAATCCATCAAGCAAGATTTACATTATTGCAAACACATCAGTGCTGCTCAGCATTTAAAGTCAAGTGCAAACCTTTGGTTTCTCCATTTCTGTCTCCGGGCGTGTTCAGGGTCGCACCTGTTCCCCGCTGCAGGCGCGATGTGCTGGAGTGATGAGGGGCAGGCGGAGCACAAGGCCCTTTTTTTTTTCCCTTAAAGCACCAAGCACTCTTAGTGCTAATGGGTAGATGTTCTGTGAAACTTCATGACTAAATTGAATGGTCCGTACTTCAGTTAGAAACACCCTAACTGATACAGTGTCTTTAAGGCAAAATTAGTCTTTTTCTGTGGAAAAGACAGCACAGGTGTGGATCTGGGGGAGAATGAATAGTCCAGTTTGGAGGTGTCCAAAGTCACGGTGCCGGCTCATCTGTCATTTCCCGGGCAGCGTAAAGCGGCATATTGAGCGGCCTCTGCGTCTGGCTGGAAACTGGCATCACTCACTCACTCACTCCGCCAGGGCATTCAGTCGTGGGCTTTAGGAATGAGAATACTTATGATTTTTTGTGTGTTTCCCTACCGATCTCTTGGTCTGCATTTGTTGAGAATAGGTCCAGGCTCCTTTTCTGATCCTCAAGGCGTCTGACACTGAACAGGATCAGCTAGAGCCAAAGAGCTTTGGTGGCTGAATTCCAAGACATAGAATGAACTTAACCATCAGGGGCGTGCAAACTATATAGGTCGGTGTGGCTTTTTTTAAATGTTTATTTATTTTAGAGAGGCTTTCTTTTTAACATTTATTTATTTATATGAGCATGAGCAGGGGAGGGTCAGAGAGAGACACACACACACAGAAATCAAAGCAGGCTGCAGGCTCCAAGCTGTTGGCACAGAGCCCGACACAGGGCTTGAACTCGTGAACCTCGAGGTCATGACCTGAGCCAAAGTCAGAAGCTCACTAACTATCTGTGTGGCTTTTGATAAGACTCTTCTGTTTGATTCTTGTTCAATAGGAGTAGAAGATCACTATGGCTTGACCAGTGTATTGGAAAGATCATTTTATTTTATTAAGTGTATTTATTTACTTTGAGAGAGAGGGTACTGGGGAGCCGAGAGAAGGGGAGTGAGACGAAGAATCCCAAGCAGGGTCCACAGAGCCTGATGTGAGGCCCGAACCCATGAACTGTGAGATTATGACCTGAGCCAAAGTCTGGAGTTGGATGCTCAGCCAACTGAGCCACCCAGGCACTCTGGAAGATCATTTCATTTGTGTTTAAATTGTTCTTGCAGAGACTTTAAATAGGCAGTGTTTGTAAAGTCAAATGCTACAGAGACTGGGCCTAAAACCTAAAGTTGACCAGCTCTAAACTAATTCAGAGACAAGGGATTAAATATGGCAAACCCTCTCTAAGTGTATCTAAGTTACTGTTTTTACAATGGTCCGCAGACCTGCAAGACTCGTAAGGGTCGCAGGCAGCTGTTTCTGCAATGCCTACCTTAAGGCATGGTAGGTTCTAGGGAAGTTTGAGCCGAGAATAGTTCCTGAGGAGTAAGTGCGCTCTTGGGAAATGGCTGCTAGCTCGCTGCATAGGTCAGGACCACCTCCTTCTCGTCTCTACCTTGTCACCTTCTGCTCCGCATGGAACATCTTTCTGCCTTGTACCTCCATGACTCCCCGGTGCACAGGGAGTTCCCCTGGGGTGCAGTCACCGTGCCTAGGAACGCAGGAGCCCTGTGCCTTGGAATCACATCTGCAAGATCTGTGCTCATCCTGTGTTTGCAGCACCCAGTCCCGCGTGCATCTTTGCTGAAGTCTTCATTCCACTGAAGTGTGGGAGACTCATGGTTAGCATTGAGATAACTTATTTTTGGTCAGGAGTAGTTCATATGTTACAATTTTGATTGATGTGCTTGGGATTCGATCTTCTACCTTTTTTTGCGTTACCTGTCACGGTCTCTCCGAGATCAAGGCAGCACAGCCTCAGGGGAGCAGAGTTTTGCCATAAAGCTTGCTTTGAATCGAGTAAAGTTTCCCTGCTTACTAATGGTCTGATATTAAACAAGTCTCTTACTCTTTGCTTTCTCATGTATAAAATGCTGACAGTTGGGGCTGGTGTGAGGTTTTTAAATGATAACAAATACTTAGTGCCATGCCTATGATATAGTCAATGGTCAATGAATATAGTGCTAATTATCCTACTGTTACAATCACTAATTGTGTATATATCTGTCTCTTCCAGATTAATGGTGTTTAAAAAATTCAACTGAGTAAATTTCAGAGATCTTGTTGGCTTTATTCAATGATTGAGTCATCAGGCAGTGCCCCAGCTAGGCGACAGGAAGGAACTGCAAGAAGGTGTGCAAACAGAATGACTCGTATAGGCAGAAAGGAGCAGGTGAAAAAGATGAGTTAGTTACTGCAAGGTTACTTCTCTTTGGAAGACAGCAGGGGTCGATCAGCTGGAGTATGTAACCAGTGCTGATCATGAGATTCCTGACTGACTGGTTCAAGAGTCCATTTGGGGGAAAACCGGAAGTATAATTAGGTCTCAGTTTGGTCACATGGGCCTTAGCATGAGTGACTCCATTTTAAGCCTATTGTCTTATTTTCAACAATGATAATGAACGGTTCAAGGGTAGGACAAGTGTTCTCTTTCTGCATGTGTTCCACACAGCACCTTATATGTAGCTCCCTAGCGTTATTTGTTGAGTTGAGTCTTTCCGGATAAAATATGATTCATTAGCACTGCCTAATTTCATTTTTTGCTCTCCTGCTCTGGCTTTTTTCACTTAATTTCACTCTACTGAGGAGAACAGGTAAACTTCAGAAGGCATAATTAGGCAGAATTGATACTGTTATCAAATCCTTGTTAGCAAGATGTGATTGTCTAAATAAATTAGGCTCTCCTTGTTGGGGAATGTCAGGAATCTGTTTGCGAAGACCATTAAGTAGGTCATTGGAAAGGTATCCAATTACAGGGCTCCCAGTGGATTTCCAGAAGGCCACAGGCAGGGGTATGAATCTCAGCTCTCCCGTTTACTATAGTTTCTTCCTCTGTAACATGATGATCATACTGCCTGACATTAAATAGTTGTGAGGATTCAATTAGGGAACTTCTGGGGCACCTGAGTGACTCAGTCAGTTAAGCGTCTGCCTTCAGCTCAGGTCATGATCTCACAGTCTATGGGTCCGAGCCCCGCGTCTGGCTGTGTGCTGGCAGCTCAGAGCCTGGAGCCTGCTTCTGATTCTGTGTCTCCCTCTCTCTCTGCCCCTCCCTCCTCACACTCTGTCTTTCTCGCTCTCAAAATTAATAAACATAAAAAAAATTTAAATTAGAGAACTTATTAATTACTCAAATATCTGCTCTTCTTATTATGAACATATCCGGTGCCAGGTGAACTTGGCATTCCTGCACAGACAACCCAGCTGTCAGTGTGGAGGTGGGCATATGGATGCACACCTCTGACCATAATCCACTTCCTTTGTCCATGGTAGAAATATTTTATTGCACATTGTAACAAACATAAAAACGTCTATTTGTGTGAGTGAGTTTATATGTGGTGCATACATGTGTTTAATTGTTTTAAAAATCAAAAACAAAAAAATAAGTCATTTTAAAACTATTCAAAAATTATGAAAAAATTCTAGTTTATTTCATTATGTGAAATCTGCGAGTACCTATTATGAACAATTAAGAAGCAATTTTATCAGACCCGTTGCTTAACTGCATATCTCTGTAGTTTGAATGAATTTCATGCAGCGCAGTTAAGATTTCCATTGAGACTGAAACTCTGCATGCATTGTGGTTTTGCATTATAAATTATTATTACAAGTAGAAGAAGAAAAGGAAGAAGGGAAAGAAGAGGAGGAGAGGAAACAGGAGGAATAAAACCCAGGAGCTGAGTAAGACGGGATTCCCAGTTATAACAACTTTTGCAGATTCTACTTTTGTTCAACTAAAACTTAACCAGTTGGTTAAAGAAAAGCAAACTAATGGTGTGGGCGGTTCCCCTTATTCCCCTAAGTCGAATTCTCAGACAGAGCTGGAGAGTGAAGGACCCCTTCAGTTTCTCTGTAAAATGTGTGGAAATGCCGTCTTAATGTTCACAGTCAGGTAAGAATTGTTGACATTCTGAACATGTGCAGGTGCTCTGGCCACACAGCCAGGACTGTACGTGGACCCAAGGACAGTCGTGGTCGGGCTGGAGACCACACAGCAGCTGTCCCCATCAGTTTCCTCCTTTCAGAGAGATCATACTGAAGGTTTGGGGGTTGTGAGATTTTAACTGAATACCTACTGTGAGCTAGACCTGGCTCTGTCCAGCGCCCTGAGAGCCCGCTTGGAAAAACAGGCCGAGTGTCTCCCTTGAGGACCTTGCCTGGTAATGGGAAGAAACAGACAATAAATGCATAAGTAAATAGGGAAACAAATGAATTATTTGAAGTTCAGTAAAGGCAGGAAGGAAGGTAGAAGTGAGCAGTGTGGTGGACAGTGCTGGAGAGGAGCCCCGTCCAGCTGGATGGAGTGTCATGGCAGGAGGCAGGAAGCACCTGTGAGAAGCCATGGGAGGAAAGACCAGCCGATCCTAAGATCCTGAAACAGAAAAGAGAAGACTTCTTTCACTCTCAGTGTCTTGGGATGCGGGCTGCCGGAAGGGAGCAGACATAAAGGGGGAGGCCCTACACCACCTAACTGCCCTCCGTCAAGAGTGAGAAAGGAGGTTTCCCATTCCAGCCGTCTTATCGTGCATCTCTCAAGGGTCCCAGCACTTGGACCAGGGGGCAGCTAAGTCCAGACACCAAGAAAGTGTCAACAAGGTTTCAGACAAGGTGTGGGGCAGGGGCAGGGTCCAGCAGGAGGGGAGCAGAGCAGGAGACACGAGTGTGTGCTCCATAAACCCAAGGCTGTGTTGCGCTAGTCTGCCGTGTTGGTGAGCCTGGGAGGGGCTTCGGGGGGTGTGGGGCGAAGCCCACGGTCTCGGGGACCGCGTCTCGCTGTTGCTGCACTTTGTAGGCAAAGGTAGATAAATGTTCTTAGTGACATTTTACGTATGTCCTAAAGTTTCACTAATTGCATAGAACACTTTGAGGACCTAGGATTCTCTTAGGAAGGGGTGAGTGAACTCGGTGTTTTAATCAGATAGCTTTCCTAAAACCTGAATGCATAGTGAGGATCTTAATAGAATTCGCGAGAGACTGAAGAGCAAAATTTAGCATAATCTTGGAGCAAAGGATGATTTCTGAAAGGGTGTGGTTGGGTCTAGGAGCAAATTGTGGGTGAGGGGAATGAAGGGCCAATTGAGTTCTTACAGGAGATGGGGGTGGAGAGCCGAGGAGGAGAAGGTAGATTTAAAAAAAAAAAGATGAAGGAAACAGGAGGAGACAAAAAAGTGAGGTGGAATGAAATCCCATGATAATAGTATCTGGCCTTACCCAATTCCGGGCATTTGTGCTAGTCTTGCATTTGTTACAATGCATTATTCAACCGGCTTTTTATTGAGCATGTATTATGTACTATGCTGTAGGAAATATCCTGGATAGAGCATAGTGAAGAAAGCAAAGTACCTGCTGTCACAGAACGTATAAATTGGCAGAGTCCTGATGAGGAGGTGGAGGGGGATAATATATTTAAAAATAATAATAATGAAAATACAGTAATGATAGCATCCAACCCTTTGGGTGGCCGTGAGGATTAAATGTACGAGGCATCCTGTGTGCAGCGTTTAACTCAGGCCCCGGCATGTGTGCTGCTGCTGACCCGGGCATTGCATGAAGATGGGTTTCCAGAAGAATGTAGAATGGAGTTGCAATATCTTAGACATCTGGTGCTTGGCCAACCCTCTTACTTATGCAGGTGAGGCAGTAAACACAAGTGACATAAATTTGCAAATGAGACCATAAACCAGAGAGGTTAGGAGTTGGCCCGTGGTCACAGAGCTCACACATAGGTGCCATCCGTGAGGCACGAAATCTGTGGACCCTCCGAGAGAAAAATAAATGTATGTAAAATTGTGCATAAAATCTCGGGGAACACCCACGTCTCACCCACGGTGTCCCGTGGGTCCATGGAGGCAGTGAGGAGCTCCAGGCATGTTACCTGTGGTTGTTATCTGCCCTCGGGAATGTTTTCTTCCACGTTGACTAGTTTCTTCCAACACAGCGTTTGAAATAATCCTTTACTACTGTACTTAATTTTCTTCATAAACCCCCTGTGCTAATCACATGAGCAGGTGACTCCTTGTGTGCTGAGTAAACATATTGCAAGCTTTGATAGAGAGGCTGTTCAATGACACTTGGACGGGCCTGTATCCTGTTGATCTAGTATTTAATTACGCAAGCATGCTGCAAGTCAACTTTTGTCCTTGAGAGCCAGAAAGTTGTCGCGACTTTAAATGGCTGTGCCTCTTTATGTGCCTATAACTTTCTCTCTGTGTCCGTGCTCTTTGAGGCACTAATATTTTGGTAGCTGGAGCAAAGGAGAAAAATGAAGGAAAAAGCCATTTCAGTAAATTAGAGAAGGCTTGCATAGTTAGGATATGCCTAAAACAGGGCAGTATCTCTTTCCTCGAGAGCTGTGAAGCGAACCTCAGTAAAAAATATCTCTACCTAATGCTCACTTATAAATTCAACAGATATTTCTGGGAACTCGGCGTGGGTAATAAGAAGGAACTGGTGCTCCTGTGTGGGAGTCAGGCACACGACGATGGCCCGGGGCATCGCAGTGATGACATGTGGGGGGCATTTGGGACCCACGGGCGAGGGAGCGTCTGACTTCATGAAGCCTGACATTGCTGGTGGAAGAGAATTTCCCCCTCTGCCTTCCAAGGTTGTGGGTCTGGGGCCCCGCAGGTTAGGAGAGAACAAGGAGAGAAAACCAAGTGTATTAACACATGCATCTCACATCCACATGGGAGCGCTCAGTGATGAGTAACTCAGAGGGGCAGTTGGAAGTAAGGACTTTAGAATATCTTAAGGCGAGAACAACACGGCCCTGGAGAAGAGACAAGACAAAGGAGCATGGGGCCTGTGGGATCTGAGGCCAGGTGGTCAGGTTTGATGGGTAACTTCCTCTGTGCTGCTCTAGGCTGACAAGAGTCCAGCATTGTCCCTGGTGAGGGATTTTGTCCTTCCTGGTAGAGAGGGGAGGGGCAACACCTTTACAAATTTACGTCCTGCTTGTAGGCAGATAGGGGAGGGCAGAGAGAATCAGAGCCCCTTGTCTCTTCTGTTCAGTTGCCTTCAGCTTAAAATAATCTTTATGCCAAAGTGACATATCTTGAGGTCACATATTCTGTTCCCTTTCACTGGACTGGGTCAGGCGGGAAAAAACACCCTGGGTAGAGGGTGTTGCCTAAATAAAGGCGCAAAGACAATACATACATACCTACATGCGTACATGCAAGGCATTTCAGAATATCCTGTTGCATTCATTCAAAGTGTTGGAGGTGAATGTTGCTAACCATGCAGTGTACTTCCTGTATTCTAGCCAGTACAAAAGAGACACAAAAGGCCAAAAAAATCACCAAAGTGCAGCTTTATTAATGGTGTTCCAAGAAATACCAGAACTCAAGACTCTCTTGTAAAACTAGAGTAGAGAACTTGTCTGGAACCCAGAGGGTCCTTAGAAGAGCCTGGGGAACACTGACGGGCCCCTCCCGCTGCGGGGCAGATGGAGATCTGGGCAACGAGAGTCAGACAGGCAGGAGAGCCAGTGAGAATGGCCAGTTCTATGCCCGCCGCCTGTGCTTTGCAGGTGGGTCCAGGAAGCAGAGGGGAGCGGAGACCCTTCCTGATAGTGGGGCTCAAAGGCAGGCAGCCCAAGGGAAAAATGAGGGAAGAGGATGTGGTGGAGTAAGAATAGGAGGAAGGAAGAAGGAATAAAGGGAAAAAAATTGTGATGAAAGAGACCAAAAATGTTGGTGGATGTCTCCATATCTGTGAACTGAGGCTCCTGAAGCGTTTCCCCTACAGAGCAGCGAACAGAGAGCTGTGTGCTCCATCAAGGATCCAAGCCCACAGTGATTTATGCTCTGGTTTTTCAATCAGGCATCTTTGGGAACAGTCCTTGGGAAGTCAGTACCCCCCACCCCCGCTCCGGCTCTAAGGAGAGCTGGCTGACCTGCACCATCTCCCTAGGGATCGCCGCTTTGGCAAGTCCAAGGTCCCTGGAACTCAAGAGAAACACCAGTCTCCTGTCCTAGCTGAACAAAGGACTTAGAAAATAGTAATATAGACGGGACTCCTCTAGTCTTGAAAACCCCTGCCCTTAATGTCCCCTTTGTCTGTGGGAATGTGACCCATTAAGGCTGACCTCCATTCAACATTGCTTCTGTCACCTGTGAAAATACTGAGCTACAGGTTCAAAGTGACTCTTTCCTTATTTTGCAATTGAAAATGGGAGTCAGGCAGGCAAAAATATAAATAAAAAAGATTAAAAAGGCATGGAGCCACCCCTGAAAGAGAGAGATACATGAATAAAGAGTCAAGCGAGGCCCTGCTTATCACTTCCCGATTGGTCTCTCTCCCTCCTACCCCTTCCCTTCAGTCTCCTATGAAACATCTCCCACTGAAAGCCTTCCATGGTCTGACCCCAGCCTAACAGCCATCCAAGTCTCTCTGCTCCCTCACGACCTCTGGATTTTCCACCTCTAATCCCTGGCATTTAATTTTCATATCAGTATCCGTATCTGTCCTCAAAAATCCTAGCCCTCTGCTCCCCAAGCATATTCATGTCAAAACTACTACTCCGTAGCTCCTCAAACGTATATGCTTTCTCCCCTCATCACACAGTAAGATTGTTGGTCTTTATCAACACTATAGTTTTACAAAGAAAAAATATGGTACACATATCCCAGGTACATTGGGAAATGTATAGAATGGTAACAAAGAAAGAAAGAAAAAACAAACACCAGTATTCCCATCACCCAAATATAACTACTATGACTATTTTAATGCCTTTCTTTGGAGTCTTGCTTTAATCCATAAGAACCTTGTACAGGCCTCTCTGACTCTCCTCAAAGGCAGGGAGTGGCTTATTCCATTGCAGGGTATTTTTCTAAGTAGGTCTCGAAATGTTTCATTGAGCTGAACCAGCAAGTATTCATTGAGTTCCTATGATGTGTCTGATAGTTTGGAGTAAAAACTATAAAAGCAGTTGCCAGAGATTATAAAGATGTGCTATCCGTGAATTGCCTGTGTTCTTCCAGACTTAAGTCTTACGTTGGTAAGATTTACAGTCTTACTAACCTACCAATGGCCCTTAGCTGTTCGGGTCCGGGACTCACTGGGCATTGCAGGGGGAGCACGTGAGGGCGGAAGAGCGGGAGCCATGACTGGGGTCGATTGTTAAGGAAGCTGTGGAGGGGAAGCTGGTGTCCTGCTTCTGAAGTCTGTCTCCGCTAGTTTTCACCTCCAGGAGCGTGTAGTTGCATCGGGAACAGCCTGACTTCAGCCGCTCTTGCTTCGAACTGTGTCAGTGTGACGGCAGAGCAGACCAGGTTTGGGTCGTCTGCTGATGCACTCGCCGAGCTGACCTTTCTCGTGAAGAATGCCAGCAGCCCGGACAGACCAAAAGCTTCGTAATAATGGCAAAAATGGGGGCGCCTGGGTGGCTCAGTCGGTTAAGTGTCCAATTTCGGCTCAGGTCATGATCTTACCGTTCATGAGTTCAGGCCCCACGTTGGACTCTGTGCTGGCAGCTCAGAGCCTGGAGCCTGCTTCGGAGGGCCTGTGTCCCCCTCTCCCTCTGCCCCTGCCCCGCTCACACTCTGTCTGTCTCAAAAACAAAAATGTTAAAATTTTTTAAATAATAGCAAAAATGTCTTTGAGGTCTTGACAGTCTCTTATTCTGAGGGTCTTTGCTAAGGCCTCCAGAGTTTTCCAGGATTTTAAGATACCCCAAACCCATTCATTTGATATCTTTGAGGTTTTCTGTACAGGACAGAGGATATATGAATCAGGAACACTCAAGTTCACATCTGCGTATGATCTGTGAGACCCAGGACGCACATTTAAACGAGCCCGTGCCGCTGTTTCTCCATTTGCAAAGTAAGAAGGCTCCGCCTGCATCATAAAACTGCTTGAGAATTATCCATGAGATGTACTGGCGTGAGAAACACTTGGTGTGCAACAGGTGGAAGTATTATGATTACTGTTACCATTAAAATGCCTCAGAAGTTAGAATCTAATTAAGTGCCCCAAGAGGCCCTGTGTCTTAGTCCGTATGTGCCGCTGTAACAGAATACCATAACCTGGATGTTTAAACATTTTTGTCTTTCACAGTTTTAGAGCCTGGGAAGTCCAAGTTTAAGGCACGGGCAGATTTGGTGTCTGACAAGGGCCCACTTGTTGGTTCATAGTTGGCTGCCCTTTTGCTACAACTTCACATGGCAGAGGGGTGAGGGACTCTCTTGTATTAGGGCACTAATCCCATTCATGGCCTCGTCACCACAGAGGCCGCTGTACCGTCACATCGGGGATTGGGTTGCAATATATTGATTTGCGGGGGGTGGGGAGGACACAACAGTGAGTGCGCCGCATGTTAAGCCGGATGAACACGGCGATCCTGGACTAAGAGTAAGGTCAGACCCAGGAGCAGCCATGTGGTGTGAGTCAGGTGCCGGGCGGAAGCCTGCGCACACCCTGAGGCAGATTTGGGACAGTAAGCGGAAAAACCCTTAATGGCTTTTTTCCATTATGCTCAGATACACACTATCTTTGTCTCTTTTGAACTGATCCTGAAAATGTCTGGAAATATACTTTCAATAGGAAGATTTGAATTTTAGTAGTATATTTGGATTTGAAAAATTCCTTGATGTCACTGCTGTAGAAAGACATTTATTCCTCACCTAATTCTACAAAACACTGTGCAAATAGCACCTAAAATATTCCTTTGGCTCAAAGACAAGTCAGATCTTTGAAGTGTTTAGCCATTCAAGGCCACAAGTACTCAAAATGCTAAAACTGGCTATTTTCATGGAGAAAAAGACACTAACCCACCAAGTATTTTAATCTTTACAGTAAATATAAAAAAGAAATGTGATTTTGTAATAGAAACTTATTTCATTTAGTGATAGTGATAACCCAGAGAGGGAAAGAGAGAGAGAGAGAGAGAGAGAGAGAGAGAGAGAATCTCCACACTCACTGTGAGCCCGACACGTGGGACTCGATCCCACAGGAACCTGAGCCAAAATCAAGGCAGATGCTTAGCCAACCGGGACTCTCAGGTGCCCCAGAAAGGTTTTTTTAATTGTTGAAAAATATTTATAAATATAAATGGATAGTCTTAACCAAAAAAAAAAAATATTCCTAAAGGAAAATCAGTTGTAAAGGCAGAGCTCTAAATTGAAATTTCAGACCAGCACTTAATTTTTGTTTAATTAGTTAGAATAAACAATTGTAAATGATCCATTTTCTTCCGTGCCTTTTGAAAGAGTTTTCCTTGTGTCACAAAAATGTATGCTATCATCAATATGAAAATAAAATGGCTATTTGTAAGGCCAGTTGTAGGCAGGATGACAAAGATCTAATTTTTTGTGCCCCCAAAAAGGATTTGGAATCATCTACAGCCCTGATTCCCAGCTCATCTCACCTCTGCCCCCAAGGTTCTTTCCTCACAAATGGAAACCTCTGCCATATCTTTCAGGTAGGCCAGGCTCAAATTAATTCTCTAATGAATTCCGGTCACTCGTTTATATCTGCAGATTTGTCTCTACATCAGGTTTCCAGTGAGGTCCTGGGGGTGTAAATAAGATGGGAAACCTGCCCTCTAGAGAGTTCAGTTAAGACATGGTGATAAGCAGAGGTTGAAATGCAAAGCCAGAGGTTGTGGGAGGGGAGAAGAAAGAAAGAAATTGTGCCTCATGGAAAGAGAAGGTGACCAGGAAATGAGTCAATGAGGCCGCAGTCCCAGGGCCAAGGCAAAGGTGGGGACGCATTCAGTCCTAGCCGAGGGAACCAAAGGAGTCACCGACTGACAACAGCTTCAAGCCTTACCCATCCCAACTTATTTGCATTTAAAAAAACGATAAATCCTAAAGCTGAAAGGAGGAAAATCAGCCATAGCAGTTTAGGCTTAAGCTGCAGAGGATGATTTAGGCAGCTTGAAGCATCACAGTTAATCAGAATGACTCCTAATCAAGTGTTTGCATTAGAACCATAGAAAGATTTTTATATTTTTAAATAATAGGCGCTCAGAACTTACTCCAGACTTACTGAACCAGAATCTCAGGGAAGGGGTGTGCAGAACTCTCCTCTGTAAAAGCCCCTCTGCTGCCAGTGATGTGCTGCTCCTTTAGGAGCTATTTCCTTACCATATAAGTGGAGCTCCAGAATTCATACTGTTCTCTGACAATACCATCCCTAAGTTCACGTCTACTACTGAAATCACTTGAATCACGCCGAGTTCACCATTGCAATTTCACAGCACTTGTGCTTTGTGGGTGGACATTTCCTGTTGAGGTGTCACCGACTCGGATCAATTCAAAGACAGTGAGGAGCCTTAATTGTACTGTGTCTGCTTTCCTGTCTCATCCTGTGATAGTAAGTGTCCCTAAAGGAATTTGTGTTCCGTAAGCTTCTGGAACACATCATGGACATCTACCAGCCCTTAGTAGGATGAGATGAGGTAAGGCGTGGGAAAGCACTTTGTAAAATGTAAATGCACCACGTAGTTTTGAGATGTCATAACAGAGTGTGCTTCTTAATTCCATGAAAACTGAATTCACACTTTACATCATGTAAATATGTTTAAGCCCCATAAAGAGACCTCTTAGTTAATTAGTTCTTTTACTTCCACGCCGCCTTCAAATCAGACAGCTTGCTAGCTCATGTCTTCCGTTGCTTCATGTCCTGTGTGGAGGCGTTAGGAGAGGGGCCACTTTAAAAGACGGTATTCGTGTTGTGTTGTGATATGTTCACGAGAAAAAAAACAAAACACCTACATACCTTATAGACTCCATCCCGATTTCTTGCCCATTTGCTTCTGCCTGTAAACCAGATTTCACTTTGAGGGTATCGTTGTTCTGACCTTGACTTAAGAGAAAATTTCTTCTGTTTTGCTATTTTGTATTTAAAATTTCTTCTACAATTTAAAACACTTCTGTAGAAGTTCTCCTTCTCTACTTCTGTAGGGAAGATGCACATCACGGTGTCTGATGTGTGGGACTGGCACCTGCTATGGCCCCCTCCCCCCACCAGGTCCTGTGCTGGGAGCGCTAGGGGTCTGTTGACGCTTGTATGCGGTACCGGCCTCCTTTCCCCATTTGCATGATTGTATAACCTCTACTTTCTGTAAACTCTGCTTCTCCCCACATGCACATTCAGTTTGAATGGTTCCTGCCTCCTCTAATCTAGGCTGGTGGTCTCCGTCATCGCAAGTTTAAAGGAAAAGAAAAATCTCTATACGGAATATGTCACATCACCCTCAAGTACATAAGTGATGGTTGGGGCCCTTCCAGCCCTGCCCTGGTTTTCTAGGTGGAGAAGACCTGCCTCTAAGCTGCATTTCTAGACGTGTATGGTATACGGAGTGAACATATCAAAGTGGAACCAAGTAATATGCATACTGCTTGGCTCATCTGTGATACCCATATACACTAACTCCCAAGAGGGTGAGAAGTGGTTGATCCAACAAAGAATTTGGGGGAACCCTCTGTTTGCTTGGTGCCTTGGGGGATTCAGGGGACCCGGTCCCACTTCTGAAGAGCAATGAAAACACCAGTTTAGAGGATCAGCAGTGAGGATGGAATGAGGACTGTGAAGGCAGTGCAGATAGCCCTGGGCTCTCTCTTGGGCGTGGATGGCGTGGTGTGGACGGCATTCCCCCCAGCCCCGGCCCTTGGAGGCCACAGCTCCTCAGGAGTGCAGCCCCTCTCAGGACCTGCCATTTTGAGCCCCCGTTCTGTCCTGGGCAGGTTGGGCCGCAGAAGAAAACATTGGGAGAATACAGGCTTTGTCTTTTTCTATTTGGAAAAGTGCAACTTTCTTTTTAACTTAAAAAAAATTTTTTTAATGTTTATTTTTGAGAGAGAAAAAATGAGGGAGGAGGTGCAGAAAGAGAGGGAAACAGAGTCTGAAGCAGGCTCCAGGCTCCGCACTATCAGTACAGAGCCCGATGCGGGGCTCGAACCCACAAGACATGAGATCATAACCTGGGCCAGAGTCATCTGAGACACCCAGGAACCCCCCCCCCCTTTTTAACTTTATAATCTCTTTCTCTGTGAGCCCTATTTTCTCTCTTTTCTATCAGTCTGCATATGGCTAGGTAATCTCTTCCCTGGGCAACACCCAAAATCTCTTTCCTTCCTTGTTTCTCTGCAGGATTGTCTTTGAACCCCTCCTTTCCTCCACACCCAACCTAAGAGATCTTTCTGGGTCTCAGATCCAAATGAATGTGCCCTTCCCCTCCTTTAAACCCTTCAGGGGGTTTCCATTAGCTATGGTGAAATCCACACCTGAGCAGCAGAGCATTTTGTGTTTGGTCTCTGCCCGCTCCAGCTTCTGCCTGGTTCCTCGCCTCCAGGCGGCCAGCCACACTGGGCATTCCAGATTTCTAAGAAATCACAGTGTTTACGATCAAATGAGTGGTTATTTTCAGGGTTTTGTGACAGTTTCTTTTGACATTGGCCAGTCCATTGAAGCTAGACAGACAGAAACTGGTGCCCCCTTTAGAACTGTCCATACAGCATGCCCATGTTGCATGTGCTGCATGAAATAAATGGAGGGATACCCACATTTATGCTCCTAGAGAGAGGACTTCTTACCCTAAGTGATAATGTCCTAAATATGTGTGAATATTTGCACCATTTCATGTCACCTTCTGTCATTGGCTCATAGAATAAGATGTGAACCCATCACCGGAACATTCTCAGTAAGAGGGTATAGAGTGCCTCTTCTTGGGGAGACGGACGGCCTTCTGGGGATGTAAAAGGGGGAGAACCAACAGGAGGGTAAGTCCAGCGGCTCGCCCTGAACTTGCCCACCTTGCTCCAGCAGTGCCTCTCAACCAGGGGTGATCTCTCCTCCCTCCTCTCCCCACCCCTCCGGCCGTGAGATACTAGACAGTATCTGGAAACACTCCTCTGTCACAGCAGGTAGGGATACTGGGAGGGGGGTGGGGGGAGACCCACTGACACCGAGCAGGTGAGGGACTCGGATTGCTGGTCAGTATTTTACAGTGTGCAGATCACCTCCTGCCCCAACAGAAAGAATTATCCAGCTCAAGGGTCAGTAGTGCTGAGTTTGAGAAATTCTGCTCTGAGCCTCGCGTATACATTTTACTGCCCAAAGCTACCCTTGTGATTTCCTGGAGTATTTTAGAGATGGGGCTTTGAGGAGAGATGGGGGCAGCACAGGGGTTTTGCATTGTAAGGGAAAATGGCACAGATCATGATCTCCCGTAACCATTTCTTCACTTATATTACCCTCTTTACCGTGAGCGTGCTTTACCCCATGTATTCATGCCGCAAGTGTTCCCAAAATGGCCAGTCTGAGACTGATAGAACCAACAAAGGACCTGGGGCTTCTAAACGTTACAGTGAAGTGCTCTTTGCTGCCGTCATATTTGTGAGGTAAGAAAGGGCTTTATGGGCAGAGAATTCCTTAATAGTTTAAATGGTTCTTACACGTGTGATGGAATATGGACGCAAAGCTAACGTGCTAGGCTCTTGTTCCTTTGCCCAAGTGTCTGAAATGTACAACAAATGTTTGTGTGTGTAGCCAAGGATTCCATGAGATGTAAATATATATGTAATATAACAGATTAGCATAAGTGATTAAGCAGTTGTTTTCATTGTGTAAAACCTTTCACATTTCTCTTCTTTTTACCCCATAAATTGTCACGTAAGAGAAAATTAGTATTAATAAATGCCCATAGCAGAAGAATTAGGGTTTCATAAAATGCAAACTAGTGACATATTCATAAATGGTTAAAAGAGAAGATTCTACCACAGGTTTGATATCAATAAATAAAATAAGAAAATCCCTTTCTGCTCCCTCATCAGCTTTTAAAGGCAATGAGTTTACAACTGCATCTATACACTTCCAAGTGTATTGTAAAATGGATTAAAATTCTAACTGTTTTATTGCTTTTTCCTCCGAGCAATTTCCTTACAGAGAGCTCAGGATATTAACTTAGAAGCATGATTTTCATAAAATATAATCCAGACAAACAAAGGATTTAAAAACCAGAGGCCTTTTAGACAAATAAAATCAAAAGAGATTGAAATAATAAACATAAAACTAAAGCCGGGAAAGGAATATATTCACAATAGAAGACAGATGCTCAGTGGAAAACACTAACGCTTCTTAGGGCAGAAATGGAAAGCCTTAGCGGGTTGTTCATTATAGTCTCCGTTCCAGCAGTCGGGTAGATTTCTTTCCAAAGGTATATCTTTGAATACTTTGTCCACTCTGGTGTGAAATGACTTACAGCGTGGCTTTTCGACTCCTTTCACTGTGAGGCCATTCCACAGTTTAATAGATAT
Organism: Mungos mungo; assembly: GCA_004023785.1. Taxonomy (NCBI): domain Eukaryota; kingdom Metazoa; phylum Chordata; class Mammalia; order Carnivora; family Herpestidae; genus Mungos; species Mungos mungo. Next base: position 85,989 of record PISW01004592.1, read on the forward strand.
CACTCCTGGGAAAACTCTGTAGATACGGAGCCTACATTTCCCGTTACTCAATTTCATGCCCTGATGTCTAGTTATTGCCCCCAGGGAGCATTGTAAACAATTCTTTCCCTTCATGGTGATGCATTTTGAATTCTTGGAAATTTGTATCCTATCCCCCTAAGTAATTCTCTAAAAAACTTTATATGTAGTGCACATCAAGTACTTAATTCTTTTGTCAATGAACAGTATATTTAGTTTTTATAATCTTGTCACACCATTTTCCTCAGACCGTTAATCATCTCTTCTCCAAATTCCCACAAGTTTGTCAACACCTTATACTAAAGTCCTCACAAAACGATTTGGTAATCTGATTCCAATCTTATCAGTGACCAACAGTTGATTCTGAGTTTCAAACTGTGATGCTCATGTGTTTTGATAAAATATAATCCAGACAAACCAAAGGATTTAAAAACCAGAGGCCTTTTAGACAAATAAAATCAAAAGAGATTGAAATAATAAACATAAAACTAAATACACTGCTAACTCTTCCCCGTGCAAAGACCCTATCCATGCGCATTGACAGGTTAGCCAAGTTATTGAAGGACCTTTGTCAGTTGAATAATTTAATTCCTCTGAAATGGATGGTGTGTATAATTAGCACAGTCATTGTTTTTGTTCATTTCTTTAAAATTGATTAAGCATGATCATCTGTGTCCTGAAAACTCTTTTACAATCTAAAGCCTTTGTAATATAAATATTTCCTGTTTTATAAGATGATCATGCCTTTATTACTACATGTCAGTTTTAGAGTTCTCAAGTTCCAGAATTAACATTATTTTGAAAACCATGGTTACTGTTTTGTCTTAATATTTTACTGCTACCTGGATCTATGTTTTTTTTTCCTTAAAAGAAACCAAATATGTGTAGCGGATAAATTTTTAAAAAGACTTTGACCCTGTTAGCAGACTTAAATCTATGAGAACCTTTACAATATCTTGAATTTCAATACTAAAAGCCCCCAAAGGAGTAGCTCTGATATCAAAGGACAGAAAAAGAGAAAAAAATATTCTTTTCACATGGCCTTAAAATAATTGAACTAGTCACCTGCTACCCCGACCTTCATAGCATTCCTGTTAAGAGCAATATGTCAATAGTTTACAAAGAAGAAAAACACTTCTGGAGATAAAACTAAATGTCAGCTGCTGTCTTGCTGCCAAGAAATTGACTTTATAGTTGTCACATTTGGAAATGTTTACGAATAGATATAATCATTAACCCATAAGCCAACATCTACCTTTAAGCCACCTGTATGAATAAAAATAGCTTAAAAATGAGTTGGCCATTCGAAAATGTGATCTTTCAACATACTCATCGAAATCCCATTCACAGATAATGGATCGTCATTAAGAACTTGAGAAGGACAAGGGTCACATCATGCCTGTGGAGCTCAGTCATGTTTCAGCTCTTTATGGAGAGCCTGGTATCTTCCAGGCACTATGTTAGCTCCTGTGGAAGCATGAACGTTAATTGAAAGTACACCATAAGTCCTTCTAGACTCTGGGAACACAGAGGAGACAGCATCTACCTCTGACCTGATAGTGCTCCTCCAGGGAAGTCCTTTCATTTGTGTTCTAAGTGATAAGGCCAAGGGAGCTAGAGGGAAACTTTCTAAGCCAAGGGAATGGCCTCGCAGATTTAAAAGGGCTGATGAGGCACAAGATAACTCTAGGAGGCTGGAGAAATATGAGTGAGTAGCTAGAAATCGTGTTGGAGAGGAAGAGGGAACCGGATACTGAAAGTTTTGCCGTCCTCAACAAAAGACTACAAGCTATTGACAACCTGAGGGATTTGGGACTTGGATGTCACATGGGTCATGTAACACTTTTTGTTTCAATTTTACTTTTGAAAACCAATATGACAGACCAGCAGAGGATAGACTGCAGTTGGGTAAGATATAAAAAGACTAGATAGGTAACTATCATAGAAATCCAGAAGAGATGTGATAAACGTCTGAATTTAAACTCAGGTAAGACCTAGTTTTGAAGGATTACAAAATGATGATCTGAAGAATTTAGTGACTAGGTTGATGATACAGACCATTAGGTGAAAGTGGTTATATTTTTCTAGGAAAGAGGACCCAGTGAGATGAGTAGGTTTTGTTGGAATATTGACAGGTACCATTTTTGACATGTTGATTTTGAAGAGCTTATGGGACCCACTGTGGGGTGGCCAGAGGACTTTGGCAAAATGATCTGATTCTCCAGCAAAGATTTCTTGTCCTGGGATGGGGAGTTAGATGTCATTCATGTATGTGTTATTGCTGAAGCCAGGAAATAATAGTTTTTGGCTTCTATATATTAAATATTATTGCACAGTTTACTCAGATCCTAAGTATCAAGTATCAGAATCCTGGAAAACACTAACATTCAAAAAGGCTTTAAAAGACAGGCATCCAAAGAAGAAATACATGGAGAAGTAAAACACTAGGGGCACATGGGTGGCTGCCTTGGTTAAGGGTCTAACTTTGGCTCAGGTCATGATCTTGCAGTTCACAAGTTCGAGCCCTGCCTTGGGCTCTGTGCTGACAGCTCAGAGCCTGGAGCCTGCTTCAGATTCTGTGTCTCCCTCTCTCCTTGCCCCTCCCCTGCTCATGTTCTGTCTCTCTCTCTCAAAAATAAATAAACATTAAAAAAAAAGGAAGGACACCAGGCCAGGTCGTGCTATCACAAAAGCAAGGGAAGAGATGATTATGGGGGTGTCATTGACACATTAAATGCTAGAAAGATGTCAGGGAAAACAAAGGCCGTCAAAGGCTACATTGGCTTTGGAAGTTATTGCAGTGGTGGGGCAGGAGCCAGGCCCCCATGGGGTGAAGAATGGACCACAATTGCAGTCAACACCAAGTGTAAACTATTCTTTCAAAAAGTTGGGGCATGAAGGGATGAAAATTTAAATAAATGACACCTAGAGAGGAGGCCTGAGTCAAGAAGATAACTTTTAAGGTCTAAAGAGACTCAAACTTTTTTATGGGTTGTGCGAATGGGTGACTGGAGACATGAGAAGGAAAGGCAGCGCAGTGTGCAGCGTCGGGCATTTTCCTCCAGGGGAAATCCAGATGAAGGAGTCCAGATGTCGGAGAAAGATCGGATTGCTCCAGAGGAGGGCTGAGTGCTGTTGGGGGCGGGGAGGGGGGTGGGGAGTGAGAACTGATGAGAGAGGACTCGAGGTGATGGACGGTGAGGCCCGTAAGGTCAACAGAAGGCTGATCACATGGGGGAAATGGAGGTAGGAAGTGTCTAAGTGGCTCGCCGAGGTCCAGGAGAGAGGGACAGCAGCAGGAACCCAAGAGCATATGAGGTTACAGAGGTCGTGGCCACAGACTTCACAGTGTCCTTAATGAGACTGCAGGTGGAGAGGGGGCTGCTCAAGTGTGGGTGCGTGAGAGATGAGGGAGTCACAGGGCTGCAGATTGAGGATATTTGCCCTGCCATCCACAAGGACACTGGCGTCATTCGGGATGACAGTAGCAGGAGGTGATGACAGATGCCGGAACACGGGTGCCTCCATACTTAGTGAAAGCAGGGACGTGGCCGGGTCTCCAGTAGGAGCAGCAGTGCAGATAGCCAAAGCTGGAAGGGAGAAGAATTGTATTATTGATAATAGCTCAGCGTCCTGAGTTTCCGCGGGGGTGGCTGTGTAAGGTTACTTTCAAGCCTGCAATATCTTTACCAGAATGTCCAAGAGGCTGATAAAGTTGATTGCCTCTAATCGGCACCTCTTATAGGTTCGGGGCCATATGTTCTATATGAAAAATCACAGTAGTTTGGAAGTGTCAGAATGGAGGCAGACGGGAGGCACCCGCATGCCCCAGCCTAGCAGGGGCTTCCCAGCAGCTGCTGTCGTCATGGAGGCCCAGGGGGAAGAAGTGTCTTCAGAAGAGGCTAAGCGGGGGGTCAGGGGCAGCTCGAGGGGTAATGGCTGTTTGTCCACGTGGCACCTCTCAAAACGTATCATGCCGATGAAGCTTCATTTTGAAATTATTCTACTCAGTTTTTAGACTGAAAACATCCCCCCACCCCAGTGTCAGAAATTCAATTTCAAGTTTCCCTTTTATATTTATGGAGAATATGGAGCCCAGGCTAAAACAGTTCCCGAAAGCAATATTGTTTACTGCGTACAATAAATCATCAGCTTTCTATCCCGTCAGTAAACGAAGAAGTTGGCAGAGGATAATGTAGTGTGCTCTTGAGAGCAAAGATTGTTCTTTACTTAAATTGCTATTTTCTATAAAAGTTTATGGCTTTTTGGTTGTTGTTGCTGCTCTTAAAAGAATAGTATCCTCCCCTTAACTCAGGAGAGTGAAGGATTTCTTTTTATTCTGATGAAATCTAATCTAGGCATTGGCCAACTTGTCATATAGCCCCACAGAGGACGAGTGAACATGATTGGAGCCATGGAGAATAGGAGAGCAGATACCTGCTTCCTTAACCCAGCTTCCTGTTAAATAGGCTACTATTTTGCTTTATTTTTTTTTAATTTTTTAGATGTTTTTTATTTATTTTTGAGAGAGAGAGTGTGTGAGCAGGGGAGGGTCAGAGAGAGAGGGAGACACAGAATCTGAGGCTGGCTCCAGGCTCTGAGCTAGCTGTCAGCACAGAGCCTGACACGGGACTTGAAACCACAAACCGCGAGATAATGACCTGAGCCAAGGCCAAACGACTGAGCCACCCAGGCGCCCCACTATTTTGCATTAAACACCCTTTCTTCCCTCCTCCCCCACCCCTGCTCTGCACCCCGTGACTCTGTACCCTGCATCTCACCAATCACGGATAATAAAATGATTCTAATTGGATGGGTTCTGCCTGACCCACATAGTTTTTGGCTTCTATACATTAAATCTTATTGCACAGTCCTCCCTCTGCATCACAGAGAAGTATGACAAAGCTCCCCGCCTTTTCCTGTTCTCTTTGAGAAGAGCTGGGTGCTGCAGGCAGGAGCCCCCAGTACCAGCAACTTGCTGGGTCTGGTTCTGTGCGGGACACCGAGACCAACCATGCGTTCTGCCACGGTTTGCAGTTTCTGCTGGGGAAAAATGGTATCTGGGGTGGGTGCTCCCCTTTCCTCCAGCCCGGACGTCTGTCAAGAAGCATGAAATGTCAGGGTTTTTCATTTTGTTCCTGCTACGGAGAAGGCCTCCTCTCAACTTGTCAGGCAGAATGACGGAATTCACCAAAGACTTCTCTAGAGGGCGGTGAGTTGCCCGTGAGGCTGGGGACTGCTGTGGTCAGCATTTGAATACAGTGGCCCGTGTGAGCTGCAGCAGTAGCTGTACCCAGGCCTGGCCTCCATCAGGGTGCCGGCTCCTTTCTGCACCTAGACAAGCGCTTTGCACTCCAATGGCATTATTTCTACCCTAAGTATTCCATTAACATAACGGCATACACACAGCATTGTGCAGACTTTCATCTGATTCAAATATAACCAAAGGGGGGTTTTGCAACTGTTGGATTTATTTTCATTTTTGTAGTGTTTATTTTTGAGAGAGAGAGAGAAAGCCAGGGAGGGGCAGAGAGAGAGGGAGACACAGAATCTAAAACAGGCTCCAGGCTCCCAGCTGTCAGCACACAGTCCGACGCAGGGGTCAGACACTCAAATCTTGCCACCATGACTTGAGCTAAAGTCAATACACTCAACTGACTGAGCCACCCAGGCCCCCCTATTGGGTTTATTTTAAAATAGAACCTCCATAGCTAGAAATAAAAAGTCGTGGCTGACCACTTTGGATGATAGAAATAATTGTTGGATTCTGCAGGGCATGACCCCTGGCGTCCTTCCTAACTTAATGATTTACATGAAAGGAAAGATGAAATGGGGCACCTGGGTGGCTGGCATCAGACTTCAGCTCAGGTCATGATCTCATAGTGTGTGAGCTTATCAAGCCCCGCATCAGGCTCTGTGCTGACAGTGTAGACCCTGCTTCGGATCCCATGTCCCTCTTTCTCTGGCCCTCCTCAGCTCACACTCTTGCCTTCTCAAAAATAAACATTCTTACAAAGGAAAGATAATATGGTTATATGGTTTGTGTTTACTAGGTCTTCAAAAGATTACTTTAAAAGATGACTGTCAAAGAGCCTTTCTAAATGATAGGAAGTGTCCTCTAACGGCTTCGCACATGTCACGTGCAGAGAGAGCACAGTTTGGTGCTGTGTATTCAAGGCTTGTGAATTATTTCATGTAAAATAAGGTTTTCCTTTACAGATCTTTTATTTTAAATGCCAGTGAGTCTTCCTGGGGAGAACTTATATTGGAAGAAGAAATCGTGTTTTGCGCACACAATCTAGTAGGACTTACCTCCCTTTTCATTCTGCCACCCCGTGGCTATTTCTACCTTTGAAAATATAAATAGTACGTGGGTCACACATATTATGGGAAGTGCATACCGCACTACGGGTGGTGTTTGCCTCAGAACACAGGCTGCAGTAGATTTTGAGGTAGCACTTGGGTTCGAGGCGAATGCACCCCTCACTCCCACCCAGGACTGAGAGGCCTATGACCTCCGGGCATGTCCCCTGGGGGCCTCCTGTTCCCTGTGCGCATCAGAGAGGACACCCACTAAGCCTTCCAGGATGGTCAATCGCCTCTAAAACCGAGATGATTTTCCTTCTCTTTCTTCAACACCAATGGAGTTGGGCCAAAGCTGAGTAGCTGTCGGAAGGGGACTCAGGAGCAGTGTGTGTGGTTTGCCACGGGGGAGTCTGGGGGAGAAAACGAAGACTGACCAGAAATCACCCTGAAGGTCTGCACACGATGGAGACAAGGGCTCTCCTTTCTTCAAGGAGGTGCAGGAGTGCAAAACACCTTTGGGGCATCGGGAGACGTGGAATCTGGTTCTAGCTTTCTCACCAGTAGGCTGTGGCCCCCTCGGAATGTCCTAACTTTAGACACTTATCCTGAAATAGCCGTGGTTCGCTAAGTTAAGCTGCAGTAACGAACACCCTCGAGAGTTGAGTGGCTTCCCATCATGTCTCGTGCAAGGAGCTAGTCCCTGGCGGCCATGCTCTGTGTTGCTGCTACATGCGGGAGTCCAGGCCGAAGAGTCAGTCTCCCTGCAGACACGAAGTGAGGGCAAAGAGCAAGGGAGGAACCACACAGTGTGTTCTAAAGCTTCCCCTCCCATTCACTTAGTTGAAGGAAGTCACACAGCCACGCCTGCCTTCAAGGGGACAGGAGGTGCACTCCTTCCGTGTGGGGGCCCCAGGGACAAGCCCTCAGAAGACAGACTCAGTACACAGGGGCAGCCCAGTACCTATAAGGTGAAGGCAGTGTCAGTGATTGGTAAAGTCTCCTCGAGCTTTGGAATCACAAGCTTTAATTTGTAAGTGAGAAATAACAATAATTAGGGGCACCTGGGTGGCTCAATCTGTTGCGCGTCCAACTTCAGCTCAGGTCATGATCTCACAGTTCGTGGGTTCGTGCCCCGTGTCGGGCTCTGTGCTGGCAGCTCAGAGCCTGGAGCCTGCTTCTGATTCTGTGTCTCCCTCTCTCTCTGACCCTCCCCTGCTCATGATCTATCTCTCTGTGTCTCTCAAAAATAAATAAAAATGTTAAAAAAAATTTTTAAAAAACAGATAGCAATAATTAGTTTGGATATAGAAATGTGTTACCAAGAGATAGGAGCCTGCATGAATTAGTGGTTTGCATATGCATACATGGGTTTTTTTTAAGTTCATTTATTTACTTTGAAAGAGAGAATTTGTGGAGGAGAGGGACAGAGAGAGAGGGAGAGTCCCAAACTAGTTCTGTGCTGTCAGCAAGGGGTCTGATGCAGGGGCTCAATCCCACCAACCGATCATGACATCATGACCTGAGCTGAAATCAAGAGTTGGACACTCAATTGACTGAGCCGCCCAGCTTCACCCACCCCCCCTTTTTTAAATGTTTTATTTATTTTTGGGAGAGAAATAGAGCATGAGCAGGGGTGGGGCAGAGAGAGAGGGAGACACAGAATCCAAAGCAGACTCTGAGCTGTCAGCACAGAGCCTGACACAGGGCTCAAACTCACAGACCATGAGATCATGATCTGAACCGAAGTCGGACACTTAACCCAGCGAGCCACCCAGGCGCCCTTGCATACATAGTTTTTGCCTTTCAATTCCTTCAACTATTTTAAAGCAGTTTCTTGCCCTTTTGAAATTTTGTGTTTGCTAATGTGAAGAATACATGAATAATGGTCCTTTAAATAGGTATAATGATTTATAGCAGGCAAAACACTTTACATACACCTGTTCCTAACATGACCATATGGACCGTGTCTCACTTGTTGACTCTGTTTTTCCAATGCCTGGAACAGCGTGGACCAAGTAGGAAGCACTCAGTCATTTCCTGGAGGGACACTGCTGGGTGGAGTCAAGGGGCTGGAGGAATGCATTCCATCCCCCTGGGGAAAGTTCAAGAAGGCACAACCATTTGCTTGATGGCTTTACAGAAATGACCAGTCAGGAAATCAGAAAACCTCCTCTCTGAGAGGATGCAAACTATTATTTTATCGAATGTGTCTGTGCGCATACCCGGCTCACGTGGTGGTGGTGGGAGCAAAGTACGATGAGGAATGTTAATGCTCCCTGAAAACGTCAAAACCTCAATGCCCATTTTAGGTGAAGAAAGGCCACTGTAGGTTGGATGGACCAATCAGCAATTTTTCCAAGGAGAGAAGTGTGCAGATGTGTTACATCTAAGCTTTTTGATACATCCAGCATTTTTCTCACAGCTTTCCATGGAATGATCTATTTATATTAAAAGCATTCCTCTGGGATAGGAATGGCCATTACCTCCATTTTGAGAAGAAAAATCTCAGGGCCCAGAAAGACTAAGTACTTGGTGCAAGTACTCGGGCTCACTAGTGGTGGAGTTGGGATTGGATCCAGAGCGAGTGGTGGAGTTGGGATTGGATCCAGAGCATCGGACTCTGGAGCTGGTGGCACAGGCCACCACCACCTCCCCCCACTACCTTGCAGGAGTATTAAATCAGCATGATCTTCTTTTCAGTAGAAAGATAACGTATTGGAAAGACTATACGAGTTCTGAAAAGAATGCAAGGAATGTCCACATGGGCCAATTAGTTTCACATGAGTTATCTAATTGAATCCTCAACTACCCCTGTGGGGGATAAAAAAGGTACTTTTCCCATTTTACAAATCAGGAGTCTCAACCATAGAGAGTTTACCTTGTCCAAGGTCACCCAGTCAGTGTTCCATGTGGAATTCGATTCGGAATGCTCTGTGTCCAAAGCTGTGTTTTAAAAATGGTTTAGCACACTGACTCTTAAATCTCTTCTACCAGCCAAAATGCTGTCGTCCTTATTCAGCAAAGGTCAATAGCGAGGGAGGCTCACCACATCCTTGCTCTTCATTTATTTTGTTTGTTCTTACAGATATTCTGATGAAAGCTATCAGGCCCATTTGTTTTCTGGTGTCCTTATGATCCCTGCTGGGTTGCAAGATAGCTTTTAGTAATCCCACCAAATCAGCCTCTGCTGACCAACCTCAGGGGTCATCCTAAAGTACTTAAGGGATTCTCATCTGTTGAATATTCTCATCAGGCAAAACATTCTAACTCTTCTTTGAAGAAGAAAGGTAATTTTGTACCCTGCTGAGAAATGAAATAGAACTAAATTATATTTGAATGGAGAATGCTATTATCATTTTAGAGATTTGATTACCAACATGAGGAAGGACTCTTAATTCTACACTTGCCTTAGAAGACCATAGACATCCCAGAAAGGTTTACCAAACCAACAGCATTGAATTCCTTGGTTTCAGTTTTTTCAACTACTCTCATCTCTCAGAACAACAATCTGTTGTTTACTGTGTGTTTTCTAAGAACTCCATTATGCAGCTTAAGATCGCACAATTCAAGAGGATAAAACATTGTTCTTTTTTCTTGTTTTCATACACGCAGGAAAGGGAGGCATGTGAGTAGGGGCCAGAGAGATATGACTTTATGAAAAACCAGTTCCCTATGAGTCTAGGACCTAGGCTCCGGGCACCAGATCTGCCCATGATGCTGACGCTTGACCTTCACAGAGCCTGATTTCCTTGTATTTAGGCCAAGGGTGGTCAGAATGAAAATGCTTTGAGAGCAGTGACCTCGATGTTCTCTTCTCTATCTCCACCACTTTGAACCCCGTAGTCAGAAATAGTGGAAGTCTTTAAGTGCCTGCTGAAGGAATGTTTAAATGCCACACCAAAAAAAAAAAAAAAAAAAATTGCTCAGCGTGGCATTCAGGACCCTCCAGTTTGTCCTGCTCCTTCCTCAGTCTCCTTTTCTTCCTGGTACTTTGGGCACATGGCCTACTCTTAGTAGGCATACAGTCTCCTCTCCACCTGCCTGATATCCTGTCAAAAGCCCTATTATCATTTAGGGTCAACTCCAAGGCCACTTCTTCTGAGTCCTTTCTCCAGTCCTCCTAGATGGACTTGAATCATTCTTTCCTCTGTAGACCTACAGGACTTTGCGTATGGTTCTAATAGAGCATTTATTTCTATAGAGCTTGTGTTTTTTATTCCACAAATATTTATTAATACTCAGCTGCATACCAGCCAGGGTGCTAGGGCTTTAGATGAATCATCACTTTGCCCTTCACAGAAATCCACTCGCTCGTTACTCATTCTTTCATTTAACTAGTACTTAACTGTATGCGTGTTAGTTAGCAGGCAATGTCATAGGTGCTGGGGTTGAGCACCCCTTACAAGGTAGAAAGCATCTCACCCTCCAAGGGTGTTTACCTTCTCACGGAGAGATGCCGTCTTGGAAACAAGTCCAGAAATAAGAAAATTTAACATAATAGTAAGCCATTAAGAAAAGTAAATAACATTAATTCAAGTTGCTGGTGTGAAAGGGAATGATGGGGGAAGAAGAGTTAACCTAGGTGAGGTCTTCCTCCAAGGCAATTGCACATCTCACGCATCCCTGCATTACCCGGGGCTCAGCACGGGGAGGGACACCTTGCAGTCATTCAGAAGTCTTTGTCAGATCATGACTACAACATAGAACTTAGTGATCTGTAAGCACCTTCTGTCCCCAGCATGTGCTCCTGAGACACAAGGAAACTGAACGAAGGTGTGCGTGTGAGACACCAGGTGTGCAGGGACTGTCTCGGGCTGCCCTTCACCTGAGCAGCAAAGCGGTCAGCTCTGACGTTTTTCTCCAGCGGAGCAGAAGCCGTGGTTTACCCAACCCCGAGGCTGTTCCCACTTTGACTTTGGAGCGCATCGTACTTTTAATTCTTCTGGCAGTAGAAATTACCTTTATTGTTCTGTTTGGCTTGGATGAAGGCAACATTGAACTTGCATTCTGTACAGGACACCGCGCACCATCATGCAAAAATAGTCTAGCAAGAAGCAAAGGAGAGCCAGTCTAGGATTAAAGTTTTGCTGTGCCCAAACCCATGTTTTCACTCAGGAACACTGCGGGCGAATACTGCTAATGTCATCCCAGACAAGAGTAGAAAATGCCTCTCTGAACTGATGATAAGCCAGAGCAGAGAGGGGTTGGAAAGCCCCATAAACATGAACTACTGGGACTCAAATTGTGGGATCTCTCATTTATTTTTTTTTAATTTTTTAATGTTTTTTATTTATTTTTGAGAGACAGAGACAGTGTGAGCAGGGAGGGTCAGAGAGAGAGGGAGACACAGAATCTGAAGAAGGCTCCAGGCTCTGAACTACCTGTCAGCACAGAGCCTGACATGGGACTCGAACCCACAAACCATGAGATCATGACCTGAGCCGAAGCTGGACGCTCAACCGACTGAGCCACCCAGGCGCCCTGGGGATCTCTCATTTAAACGCCTCTTGTCCTGCACAGAAGTGATTTTTCCAGCCCGTGGGAGAAGACCCTGGTGTTTACTTGGGAGTACCATGAAGTTATGTGGGTCCAGAGGAGCATCTGCTCACCAGCTTCAGCCACAGAGCCTGCCACAGGACTGTGTTCCTCCGTGTGGCCCTTTCCCAGCCCTTATCAGAAAGAGACGCATGACCCTGTACGTGGAATTCAGCTCCAAGAAGCTCAGCTGAAGGCCCAGACACCAAGCCTGCTTTGGGATCTGATGCCTGCAAGCTGCTGGTTGAGTGGGCATCCGGGAGAGGAACTGGGCAGTCAGGAATGTGCTAATCTCACCTTTTGGCAAGAGTGATTTGCAGGCATCTGGGTGCCCTTCTGTTTCAGACTTGACATTACCCAGCTTGCTAGTGTAGGGGCGCCTGGGTGGCTCAGTTGGTTAAGCCTCCGACTTCGGCTCAGGTCAGATCTCACATTCGTGGGTTCGAGCCCCGCATCAGGCTCTGTACTGACAGCTAGCTCAGGGCCTGGAGCCTGCTTCCGGTTCTGTGTCTCCTTCTCTCCCTGCCCCTCCCCCTCTCATACTTTGTCTCTCTCTGTATCAAAAATAAATAAAACATTAAAAAAATTGTTTTAAAAATTTGCTAGTGTAACCACATAACCGTGTCTGGAAATCCCCTACAGTCTGGCCAAGAAAAGGTGGTGCTTTGAATAAACGGCTAATTCATTTCCATAGGGTTCCGCAATATGAACATGGCTATTAAATACTCCACATTCTGCTGGCTTGTAGGGCCACATGGTGATTGTGATGGGTGGGGGTTCTGCTGAGCACATAGGGGTCTAGTGTGGGGACCAGGGTGGATGCCTGCAAGGAAAATGTTTCACCAAAACAAAAAGTCACCTCCCTGGGCAATATTCATAGTTTTAAAAAGAGCAAGTGCTTTCTGACTGCTTCAAGACTGACCTGTCCCTGATTCCCTCCTCAGATGTTCCTCTTTACTTTATAAACCTATCACTTGCTGAATAAGGTTTTGTGAGCACATACTTTTTCCTGGCGGTATGACAAGTTGTGTTGACTATGGCTTTGTCCGTTGCATTTCAAAGGGCATTTTCTCCCTGACATAAGATCTTGGAAGTTTTAGGGATCATTGGAGTTTGTAAAGGAAATGATTTTAGCCAAGGGATTTAGGTGACATGGCCTTAATCTTCATGGTCTGTGTGCGATTTCCATTTTTTCTAATATTTGTTTTAACAATATAACTAGCTTTTGGCCAAGATGAAGATGAATCTGTTCATAGAACACAGTCCTTAAGAGTGTGAATGTTAGCACAGTTATACAATCAAAATGAAATGCTTTTTTGAATTTTGAGTATGACACAGTCTTTCCTCTCTCAACGAGAGAAATAACAGGGAAAGTAAAAGGCATGTCTACTGTGTACCAGGAAGTGTGAAGCACAAGGAAATGAAAACATCAATAATTCAGGCCAGGATTTCTTCTTTTCGCTTTGAACTTGTAATTTTTCATCTCCTCCACCATCCATTTCGGCTTAGCGATATCAAAAGTACCATCTTTAATAATTTTCAGGCTGCTGGTGAACTGATCCAAAGGTGCTTTCGGAAATGCATTTAAGGAATGTATGAAAACCTGTACATAGCACGGATCAAGGGTGTGTGTCTGTTGTATGAAAGGACTCTGGATAATCTTCCGGAGTCCAGCTCCAGCAGGTCCAGGGCTCCCTGAAGGATGGACAGTGTCGGCAAAAGGGAGTGAGAGAACCTCGTTTTTCTTTCTGATCACCAGGCAGGCAGCTCTGCACTGACCAGCGTGTCAGCTTTATTTATTGAAAAATGTATGGGGTACAAAACAGAAGTGGCAATTGCCTTAGACAATGATTTCTGATGACACATTCTTTGGTATGTAAAAATTTCCCAGCACATAGATTGGTAGGAGACTCATGCATAATCTTTATCAATAGTGATTGAAGTAGGTGACTAGATGCTATCACATGGGGAAGGAGGTATCTTTAGCATTCAAATAGGAGGCAATATTTTTAGCATAGCAAAGGCAAGAGTTAGTTCTTTTGTGAGCAGGGGTCAATAGCCTGTTTTCTGGAGGGGAAGTAAAACAGGTTTCTTGGGAAATGTAATATTTGCTCCCATAATCACAAAAGAAGATACTCCTATAAGTTCCTTCTCAGGGTCTGATACCAGTCAGCCAGGCACCTTGGGGGTTGGTGCTCAAGCAAAAATTGAGTGGGTGTAGATGTTGGTCGCCATCTGACAGCAGGAGGCCCCTGCCTTACAAACCCACCTTACTTCAGAAATGGCTTCCAACAATAATCAGAAGGCTGAGCCCAGTAACAGAGACGGAGGCACAGAAGTTCTCTCTGGGGTCCAGGTACTGGCACACCCTCTTCCAGGACAGGTTCTGTCAGCATCCTGTCTCCCAGCTTCCTCATCTCTCAGAGCTGCAGAAATGATGGATGGCATAATGTACTGAGAACATTTCATAGAGTGCCCGGCGTGTAATCTGTGCTCCAAAAAGGCAGCTGTTACTACAAAATAATTAATCGCAAAGCTTTCTTAAAATGAAACAACTTAATCGTGTTCACAAGAGCTATTAGCCAAATTTAACTCTGCACCTTGCTCTCCGGCAACACATTGAAGAAAGACCTGTGGCAGGATCTTTCTAGATGAAAATTCAATGTTCATTTATCATTCGGTTCGTATCAAGCACAATGAAAGCTATTAGCAGAGTTGTATTTTGCATTTGTAATTTTCTGTGCAACCTCTTGCTAAGATGTCCTTGTTTGGGCAACACAGAGTTAATTTAATCAACCTTCTAGACCATCCATCTCTCCTCTCCCAGCTCATTATGTTTCCGTCTGGCCATAGGACACAAGCAATAACTGGAGATCACTTATCGTTTTCTATCTCAACATACTCCTCTAGGTCTGCACACACACCTGCACCCTTCTCTAGTTCTGTATTGTGGCCCCCACGACGCCCTCTCTGAGTTGACGTACTCTTCGCTGCTTGCTGAAGGATTTCTTCTTTAGCTATTGGACTGGCGTTTGCTCTGATCTTTGCTTACACTTTATGACAGCTTCCTGCGCTAAGTCTGGTCTAAAGAAACCAGAAACTAATAGGTGTAAGAAGCTCCTGGTCTTTTAACATAGAAGGAAAAATGCCTTTTAAAAAATCCTATGACATCAGCATCAAGAGTTCATTGATGATTTGTTGATGAATCCTAGAAAATCTAAATTCAAACATTTTACTCTATTGTCAGTAATGGTTTAGGGATGCCTGGGTGGCTAGGTGAGTTAAGCATCTGACTTTTGATTTTGGCTCCCCTCTCTCTCTCCCTCCCTCTCTGTGTCTCTCCCCCCATTCGTGCTTGCTCTCTCTCTATCTCTCTCTGTCTCTGTCTGTCTCTCTCTCTCTCTCTCTCAAAACAAGAAATTATAATATGGTTTAAAAGTTGTGAAACTAACTCTCGAATTAGTGGAAAGCTACAGTGTGTCCTATCTGTAGGGGATAATTGTTATTAAAAATTATTTATTTTATTATCATTTTACTTCCAATAGTAGAGGACTCATGTCTAGGACTTCTCAGAGTTCTAAGAATATATGTTAATAATTTCACAGGCAAATTCTCTAACTTTGAAATATGCTCCTTGATTCTCATTAATTATTGATTCTTAAACTCTTGATATACTTGTACTAGGTGTTGTTGCCAATAAAAGCTGGCCTCCAGCCTTGGCCTTTCCCATCTTACTTAGAAGAGAGCTGATTTGACGATAAGCATATAATGAAACATACTTGTAAAGGTTTGGTTAGATCACAGACTTTGATTGAACCTATGGACTTTCGTTTTTGCTTTATTCTATTCCCATAGACACTGAGTCATGGACGTATCATTATTTGCATGTACATCGATGGGACTGCATGCCAGAAATCCGTGAACTATAAAGTCTCAAAAGTCTTTGTTCTAAAGGATCTCTCCCACAGAGGCATCTCAGGGCACAGGCCTCCAAGCTTAGCTCTATTTGAATTTTCCTCAGTGGGTCATGATTGGAGTGTCATAAGCAAATGAGACATCCCTTAAGGAATAAATGTTGATAGTGTATTTGTTTGTTATTGTTTCATGAATCCAGACAAACGCCTCTGTTTCTTTTGCATCTCAGGAGAAAGATCTCTATGCACGAGCTTAATCAAGAAGCACAAATAGAGTTAGGAGAGGGGGTTCTTTATTTTCTGTCTCTGAGGAAGGAACATAAAGCATCACACAGAAAATAAATGATCATTATAAAGGAAAATGCCCAGACAAACATCTTTCGAAACTTTCCCAAAATAAGTCACATTTGATAAGTTAAACATTGTTTTGGTTGAGAGCTTCTTAAAATCTCCACCTAAGTGCATATGTTTGGTCTTAAGAGATGGAAGAATACATCCTCTTGAGCAGTGAACCTTTTCTATCTACTCACTGCGTGGTCACCCAGGGTAAGAAGGAACAGCCCTCCCCTGTGAGACCCAGGAACAGATGGTACAACTAATCATCCTCCATGGTTAGACTATTGGCCTGGTGACAGCTGTCTCCCATGACTCCAAGGACAGTTGTTCCCAGGTCCACTCTCAAGGTCCAGGAGAAGGACTCCCATGGGCACCCATCGCCGGCGTTCCGTGACTGCACACGGATGAGCTTGCCTTGGTGGGCGAATGAGGGGATTATCCCCCTGTCCAGGTGGAATATACTTCCTCCCTCTGGGACGGTCCTCGGGTGACTGATGGCGGGGAAGGGTTATCCAGCCGTGTCCTGTCTGAAAACGAAATTCCCAATCATGTGTCAGTCTTCGATAGTGAAGATTATTGATGAGAATACCCATTACCTGCGGTGTTATTGTATCCCCAGCTAGATTGGTTTTCAGCCTGTGAGTCAGCTGTCCTCACACAGAGCTGGACGGATGCCCGGCTGACCCGGAGCTGATGGCTCACTGCATGCTTTTATGGCCGCTTTCAAGACATCAAAAGATTGTGTTGCATTAGCCATGTTTTAGGTCAAGTCAAATGTGGTGATTCTAGAACAATTCTTTATTGTCCCATCTTTGAACAGTTCTCGGTAGTAATTGATGAGAATTATCTCTACCAAAAATGTTTTTATTTTCCACCAGAGACTACGTGGGTGACACTATTCAATCTAATAATATAACATAAGGCTTTGGGGGTAAGTGCTCCCACAGGCTTCAATCCATTTTTCTTTTTCATTGTTTTTTCAGAAATTTATCATTTTCTTATTAAAACTAGATATGTATTAGGAGAAGTTTAAGACATATAAAGAGACAAAAGAAAGAAAATAAAAGCAAGCATCAATGTCAATATTGTTGTGAATCTATTTTCAGTCTTGCTTCAATCAACTACCTGTACGTTTTTCTAGCAGGATTTGGATGCAATGAAACAAACTCTTAAAACCCTTTGATGTATAAGAATTCATTTCATTTTGAGGATGTAACAATTTCATGTAAGGATATTAACTGTTTATCTGTTAAGTCTTTTACAAGTATATTTGCCCATTTATCTTTATGCTTTCAATTTTGTTGTTGGTATTTTTGGATTTATGCAACGTTTAGTATGTATGAGGTATATCCACTTTTATGCTTACTGACTTTACCGTTCTTGCTTCAGATTATAGCTCTTCCACACTTCAATTATACAAATACCCATCTATATCTTCTTATACTTTAAGTTTTTAAACTTCCTAGTATATACTTTTCTCACACAAATCAAACTTTCAAAACTAAGCCATTTAAATAGCACAGATCTTAGAATCACATCTATATTTTCAAAATTACTCCAATGCCGGAATGTGGCCGCGAAGTAATATAATGTGAGGACATAAACTGAGAACAAGTTCTTTTTAATGATGTAAATGAATTCTTAGTAGATGAAGGTGGTGCCAACAAGGATGCCTTAATTATGGGGTGACACATGCCATTACTGGACGGGTTGGAAAGCATGGGGCCTGGAGAACAACAGCTTCTTGGACTCTGGTCCTGACTCCAGTCAGAGGTGCTGGGCAGTCCCTCTGGCTCTCGGAACTGCCATTGCCCTTGGGGCAAGGGAGGGCTTGGACCGCTAGTTCCCATCTTGGTGAATCACCCACGGCACCAGAGTGCTGTCCCTGTGGGGACCAAGCGACCCAAGCAACCAAGATAGCAGCTCCTTTCTGTCAGGATGAAACAGACTCCAGTGTAGGAGTGGGAAGTGAGGAAATGAAGCAGGGAATTGGTACCTGCCTCTTAGAGCCCCCAAATAGTCTCTCTCCTTGGAAGGATGGGGCGTGGCTTCTAAAGCATTTATTCGAATTTGTTGTAACAAAGGACAGAAGTGTGTTGTAAGCTGGACTGTTTGGATACATTCTAATGGTGATCCCCTGTTGGTTCTGTTTTGGCATTTAAGTAATGTTAAGGGTGCCGCTCTGCTAAGAGCACCCACCATAAAGGAGTTTGTCTTGCGGTAGCCTGGAGCTTGAGAAAGCAAGCTGTCTACTCAGGATGACGCTAAAAATATGCAGCAAACAGTGTGACCCAGGCACAGCTGACCAGAATGAGCTCTGGCTGACACTGCTGTTTGCCAGTCCTGGGCGGTGGGGGAAGTGGACGAACGCTATCTCTTGAGTGTACCCTGAGAACCAGTGAAGTTGGAGTGCACACCCAAAACTCCGTGAAGAATTTGACATAGAACAGAAGAGCTCAGCTCCCTGCCATTCTAGAGCGTGCACTCTAGTCAGGGAAAGAGATAACGAACAATAAGCCAAATATAAAATCATTTCAGATCATCTCAAATGCTTTAAAGAAATTAAGCAAATTACATGGCTTGAGTGGCCAAGAGTGGGGGCATTTTAAATCGAATGTTCAAGGAGCGTTCTCTACAGATGTGCTTTCTGAGCATAGAAATCAAGAGGAGCCAGTCATTGGGACACTTGGGGAAAGTGCATCCCAGATGTAGAGAACCGCAGTGGATGTCGACCTGAGGGAAGGCACCTACAGTGTTATTTGAAAGACAGTCATAGGCCATTAAGGAGGACTGGAGTGTGTGGGAAATGTGGAACATCAAATTGGAGAGAGACACTGCAGATGAAACAAGCAAGGGTCAGCTGATACAAGACCAGATCCTGAGTGCCATGGAAAGCTGTCAGAGTGATTTAAGCAGAAGAGAGAAGTGATTTGATCTCATGTTTAAATGATACCAATAGGGTAAAATAGCCAAGAAATAAACCCATGCATATACAGTTAACTAAATTTTAACAAAGTAGCCAAAAATACTTGATGGGGAAAGATACTGTGTTCAAGAAATGGTGGTAGAAAAACTAGATACTCAAATGTAAAAGAATGAAGTTAGACCCATACCTTAACACCACTCACGAGCACTAACTCAAAATTTGAGTCAACTTAAATGTAAGATCTGAAACTGTAAAACTTCTACAAGAAAACATAAGGGAAAAGCTCCTAGACATTGGTCTTTGCAATGATTTTATTTGGCTATGATATCAAAAGCAAAGGCAATAAAGCAGTGAGACTACATCAAACTATAAGGCTTCTACGTGGCAGAAGAAACAGCAGACTAAAGAGGCAACCCGTGGAATGGGAGAAAATATTTGCAAACCATATATCTGATTTTAACTCCAAAGATTTTAACCTCCAAAATATATAAGGAAGTCATGTAACTCGGTAGCAAAAATAAAATAAGAATCTGATTTAACAATGGGCAGAGGACCTGAACAGACATATTTTCCAAAGCAGACATCGAAGTAAATGCTCTTTATGTGAAAAGACAATCAACATTACTAACCAGCAAGGAAATGCAAATCATGAACACAATTAGGTATCACCTTGCACCTGTTAGAATGACTAGTATCAAAAAGACAAGAGATGACAGGTGTTGGCGAGGATGCAGAGAAAGGGGAACCCTCTTACACTGGTGGTAGGGATGCAAAATGGTGTAGCCACTCTGGAGAACAACATGGAGTTTCCTTAAAAAACCAAAAGCCTATCATATGACCCAGTAATCCCACTTGCAGTTATATAACTGGGAAAAAAACAAAATTGCGGCATTGAAGAGGTACCCCCACCCTCCAGGCACACTGCAGCACTAGTCACAACAGCCAAGACGTGAGAACAACCCAGTGCCCACTGAGAGGAATGGGTAAAGAAGATGTGAGATGCATGTATTCAACCACGAGGAAGAAAGAAATCCTGCATTTGAGACAATACAGATGGGCTGTCATAATCGGAGGAGTGTGCAACTCTTGATCTTGGGGTCATGAATTTAAGCTCCATGTTGGGCGTAGAGATTACATGAAAAAAGTTTTTAAGATTAAAAAAAAAAGCCAAACTCACAGAAACAGAGTCATATGGTGGTTTCCAGGGGCCGGAAAGTAGGGAAGTGAGTTGTTGGCCAAAGTGACGAACTTCCGGTTATAAGGTGAATAGGGTCTGAGGGTCTACTGCACAGCCTAACAGTGCTCTGTTATATACTTGAAAGCTGCTAAGAGGGAGTAGTTCTCACATAGCCTCACCACATACCTCCACACACAATTTCAGTTATGTGAGGCCCTCGACGTGTCAACCAACCTTGTTGTGGTAACGGTCTCAATATGTGCACGTATCAGGTGATCTTGTACTCCTTCAATGTACACAGTGCTGTGTGTCCATTATTTTTTGGTAAGGTGGGAAAAGACCAGGCCACCGCAGCTGTCCTGTGGAGTACGGACTCTGGACTCTGGATTTGGTGTAGCCTGGAGAAAGCTAGTGACTGAGAAGCCCGGCCATCGGAGGTGATGGCGGAGGACGTGAGAAATGATCGTGTTAAGGACAGATTTAGAAAGCAAACAGCCCTGTTCCTTCCCACGCCAAGACTGTCCTTTCAGCTCTAAAATTCAGAGGTCCTACATTTTATTCCTAGGAGAGGTATTTTTCCTTTTTATAAGCTCACTTAAAATATGTCATTTATAATTAATGGCAAATTTTGAAATAACCTAAAAGAAAGTTGGTTTAAGTGTCTAATATTCATGTTACTAAGAGAAGATAAATTTACTTTTTATCTGGAAGTTAATGAAATTCTCTGTTATTTTTGCGTATTAAAGTCTTTAACTGGAATCCTGTAGCCCAAACAGTGAAGAAGGGAAAAGTTTTTTGTGTAGTGTCTGTCTAGGTGCATGTGCATAAAGATACTTTATATTTAAAAATTCTTAACATAACATGTTTTACCATGTATCTATGCAAGAAAATGAAGCAAACTGAAGTCACAGAATTTAGCAAGTATAGATAAAAAATCTAAATAGTTAAGAATACCTCAAAGGGTATCCCCATAGAACCTTCCATCAATATTCAGCTTTATGTCTTTCCTGTTTTTCTTTTTTTTTAATTTTTTTAAATGTTTTTTTAATTTATTTTTGAGAGACAGACAGAGACAGCGTGAGCAGGGGAGGGTCAGAGAGAGAGAGAGAGAGAGAGAGAGACAGAATCTGAAGCAGGCTCTAGGCTCTGAGCTAGCTGTCAGCACAGAGCCTGTGAGATCATGACCTGAGCCAAAGCCGAATGCTTAACCAACTGAGCCACCCAGGTGCCCCCTGTTTTTCTTTTTTTAACTTCCCTTTGGACACTGATTCATCCAAGCCATCTACAGTGATGTGAAAGATCATCACACGGCTTGTACCTGGACATGCGCTCTACGGGTCCTAGCTTTGCAAGAAGTTGGCCACGTGCTACAGAGCACACCATTTCTCTCTCGGAGAATTGGTTTTCTGATCATTAAAATGAAGAGACTGCGCCAGGTAATACTAAAATTCTTCCCAGTTCCAGGGGTTTAAGGCCATCCCTCTTCTGACTTTTGTGTTGGTGATTCTCAGATCTGTATCCCAAGTCCGGGTCTCCCGCACGTGGTCCACTCTCACACGACAGAAGGCCTCCTGAGCATCTCTGCCTGGATAGTGCATGGGCACTGCCAACAGGCTGTGCCCCACAGGACTCCTTGACTTTCCCTGGTAACAACTGTCTCTGTATACATTCCTCCCATCTGTCTCTTCTTGAGTCTTCCGCCCCACCTTGAGCACAAGTAACCCTACGCTCCCTTACCTGCTTCCCTCAGTCTGTAAGACTCAGCTCAAGAGTCGGCTTCTTGGGTCAAATTTTTCCAAGCCCACTTCCTCTCAGGTAAATTTTCTACTCACTTCCGTGGTATCCCAACTAAACTAGGATCACAGCCCCCGCATGAGTTTATCACGTGTTATTTACCTGTTCATTTATGTGTTTACATTTTGAAATCCTGGTGGGAAGGTATCGTCTCCTAGTTCCGTGATTCCACCCTATGCTTAGAATGTATTGCATTCTAGAAAATATTGAATGAATGAGTAAAAATGAAAATCCCATGATGTGAGGGTTGCTCGTGTCCTTACCCCACCTGGTACGTGTCCGCTCACCAATAGCCCCTTGAAAACATGGAGAGGCTGTTGGCTCTCTTGCCCAGTTTCACCTGCTCACCTGCTCAGAAGACTCCCATAAATACCAGCCTTCATTTGTTCGCAAGCATCCTTTTGCTGTGGGTGCTCCACCACCTTATTATGAGAATCCTGTCTTGCAGAGTGCAGAGACCAATTTTTCTCTGTCTTTCTTATCTTTCCTGAAGTCGAGACCTGAATAATGATGTCTAGCCAGTTTTTAATAGGTGTTCATTCCTTGAACACCACATGTGATTTAGTTCTCTCATGGTAAACAACTAAATTTTTTTAACACAGGCATTTATATATAAACCAGTCTCATCATGAGCAATTAACAAATGCACTTCGAGCTCCTCAAAATGTTAATGAAATTTAGACCTGATACTTAGCTCTCATTCAGTAAGTGTACTTGGGTAAATAAGCCACCAGATTTGAGTATCAGAATTGTTCTCAGCCTCATCTTCACATACATCCTACTCCCTGATCTGGCTGGAAGACATCAGCTGACTTGATTTATTTTAGCAGCTTCAGGAAATCATTTGTGACATGTAAAATGGTAGAATTAGCTTTCCTTCCCATTCTGTTTTTTAAAGTTACTGCTGCTAGAGTAATTAGCAAGACAGTCCCATACCAATTGGAGACACATTTGCCTTTTAAGACAAGTTTCTTTTTCTGAGATCCATTGCTAGTACAAGTCCTTTAAGGTTTCTCTGAGAGAACTTTCTCAAGTCTGCTCATTACCTTCTTTCCTCGGGTAGGTAGCACTTTGCCACTCCACAGCCGTTTCCTTCCCTGCCGTACTGCCCGACATTTCTTGATAGAGTCAGGAATGGCTGGCCCGTTGTCAGTTAATTTATCTTTGAAAAGATCACAGCTCAGTCAGCAGGATTGAACATGATGCAGAACCCAGTTCAAACCAAATAAACATCAATATCAATAATGACTATTATCACTCATTATTAGGCAACTTACTAAGTGCGAGTTATAATTACATAATTAGTGCATGCAGCTCCCAAAACTACCCTGTAATGGAAGCATCCTACACCAGCCTTTTACAGATGAGCAAGAGAAGGGTTGGAGAGGTTAAGTAGACTGCCTGAGGTCACACAGCCTGCAGGTGGCTGAATTAAAATCTGAACTCCTGTCTACACCTTTTCCATTTCACCAGCCCTTATAAGTGAGTGTGAATATATCCATGATGTCCATAAATGTCCGTGTCTCGAACGAGAGGGGTTCCTGAGGACAGGTGCCTAAGACAATGGTGACCTGTCCAGCAAGAATGTGGCCTTATTTCTGTTGTCACTTAGTTGGAAGAAGAGTCAGATGGCTGAGATACTGAAACTGTGCAGGTAATGAATTAAACAGAGGTTTGGTGGACTCACATGGATGTTTCTTGCCTTCTAGGAAGATTTCCAACCCGCAGCAGCCTCAGAGACCAACTGGGAGTCAGTCACTAGCTCTATCTCGGTAAGTAATTTTGTTTTCTGTTGCCAGGGGGAAAAAAACAAAAAATGCTGCTGGAGCTGCTAAGTTCAATCCCAGAACAGCTCCAGCTGCGTGAAGGCTCCGTAGTTCCCCAGAAGCCATGTTGCAGTCGTGATGTGTTCTTCCATTTTGTGTAGGTCACGGTGGGCTGGGCCCACGTGGGGCCAGTACCGTCTGTAGGGACAGGGCGTGGGCAGTGACTCTGGTATCTGTCCGTTTCAGAGCAGAACATTCCAACTAGGGAAGCATCCAGACACAGCAGACACATCACCCTGGTCCATGGCCCAAGCTCAAGGGGGGAGTGTTGCAAGAGTGTTTTCAAATATTCCAGGAGAAGCTCTTACCCTTTGTGTTTCAAGGATCTTTTCAGATGTGAAAAATCGCAGTATTTACAGCAAGATAACTTAAGTGCAAACCAGGCATGTGTCCTATTTGACTTGGAAATAAAACATAACCCACCCTGAAACTGTAAAGGGTTTCACGCCCCCATTTTGATCTCCAAATTGAGTCATTTCTCCAAAAGGACAGGCCTTGTTTTCAGCAGCCCTGTGAGTAGCACATATGTAGCAATAAACACAAGATAATAAATGCAGGTATTCATTAGCAGGTCAGAAGCATGGAAAAGCCCATGGCTCTAAACTGGGTCCATGGGGCTGAGTCAGAGTTGAGTTTTTTCAGGTGATAGGCTCTCCTTTGCTCTCTGGGGCATTTTTAAGAACCTTTCTTCAGATGGCAGGATTTCCTTAGCTGTGGATTCTGGGACTATTTAATTGATCTGGGGTGTCCGCTGATGTAGAGCAACACGGCCCATTCAAGAGGTCGGCGATATTAAGAGTGTTTTATTTGTTTCTGATGGTCCCAGATGCCTGCTTCGAACCTAGCTAAGTACAAGCAGTCATTGCCGGGCAGGAGAAAATGACAACGAGGCAGGTGACACCTGAGTCCTGGGAGCAGGATCTGTGCGAGGCTTGGCTGGTGGCAGCCTGGCTCTGGCGGTTCCGAGTGGGTGCCAGCAGCTGCTGTTGCCACCAGACCCCAGCTGGCTGTTCCGTCCAGTCCTCTGGCTTATCCAGCATCGTACACGTGACCCTCAGAGTGGTCTAGACACTCCTGCCTCAAGTGCAGAAGCGACATGCTTAAGGGCCTCTTAGTGCATCCAGGATAATCCGGGTCCTCTGGAGAGCAGGACTGCGCCGTCCTCTGGGAGTCTCCAGACGCTCACTGCTGGGTCCACATCCACTAGTCACGTTTCTGGCTCAGTTCCGGGCTCTGCTCAGTCCTCAGGGAATAGCAGGGGCACAGAGTTGTTTCCCTCGGTGTTCTGGTTTTCAGGAACCTTCTGGAATAGGAGTAAGGACCCTTGGACCTGCCATGAATTCTGTATAAACCAGTGTTTGTTTTTGATGAATGGCTTATTATTTTCAGAGCATTCTCTCTCTCTCTCTCTCTCTCTCTCTCTCTCTCTCTCTCTCTTTTTTTTTTTTACCAATTGTTAACATTTTAAAGTCATTCGGTTCTAATGAAATCAGATCTGCAGTGCTGTGGAGAGGGGCATACCCAGTGAGTTCTCTGTCTCTTAAAAATAATTTTTAAGGGGCACCTGGGTGGCTCAGTTGGTTGAGCATCCAGCTTCGGCTCAGGCCGTGATCTCACGGTTTGTGGGTTTGAGCCCCGCATCGGGCTCTGTGCTGGCAGCTAGCTCAGAGCCTGGAGCCTGCTTTGGATTCTGTATCTCCCTTTCACCCTGACTCTCCCCTGCTCACGCTGTTTCTCTCTGTCTCTCAAAAATAAATAAGAAACATAAAAAAAATTAAAAAATAATAATTTTAAACAATTACCCCAGAAATAAAATTCAAATTGTTAGAGTGGGCTTATTAGGTCGTCTAGTCATCCTTTACCTCATTTCTTAACCATCGCGGGTGTCTGTCACATGAGGACGGTTGCACATGTAACCTGTGGTTTGTTTCCCCCTCCCCCTCAGGGACTTAGAGCCACCCCCGCCCCCACCCAGGGCTTTCTCCTGAAGCGATGTCTAGGGACACACGAGCACCGTTAGGTGCTCCAGGAGCCCCCCAGAGCCGCTGGAAGAGGGTTCCATGTGCATGAAAATGGCTTCTCTCATGTTCCTGCTTCGGCTTCAGAAAAGAGGGAAGCATTTTAATTTCCAAGCTTTGATATGCTGCCTTGAACCTAACGTGGCCAGCTTTTTGCATTTTTGGATTTTAGACCCACATTATCATGATACGAGACTAAATATGAATTACCTGGTGAACATGAGCCAGGCAGGCTGTAGATTATCCAGATAATACACTGTGGGATGGGAGTTTGAAATTTTGACGCGAAAGCAGACTATCCGACTCCAGCACCTGATGCCAGGAGGGTATCAGCCACACACACATGCACACACATGCCTGCACATACACGCACACATGCACATATGTGCTCGCACATAACGCACACATGCACACATGTACCCACGCATACACACACATATGCACACATGTACCCATGCATACGTGCACACATGCACACACCTACCCACACACACATGCACACACGTATTCACACACACATGCACACGCGTACCCACACATACACGCACACGTGCACATCTCTCACACACACCCACAGATAAACACACACATACACATGGGTTAGAGAGCTGCCCTGTTCCCTTCACCAGTGGAGCACCTCCCCCGACCCCCTTTTCCTCTACAGGACCTATTTGAAAACCACTCCTAAACTGCACCAGCAGTAGGTTCATGCTTTTTACAAGACCCCTTAGTAAAGAGAGACGACCATTTTTGGGGAAGCAGGTGGTCCTTCATTGTTGTTTACAGACCTTTGGACCTTGACTGGTTAAAAAGAGACAACATGACCTGAAAGTGAGAATATAAAATGTGAAACCCTGTAACAGGCTATTTCTTGGTAGGATACTGCAGTCACATTTCGGTAACGTGGAGTTTGTTAATTTCCCCTTTCCTGAAGTGATTGGAGATGTTTGCCCTTGAGGGGTCTTATTTGTCTGCAGGTTTCTTTAAAGACATTTTGAAACCATTTGAGACTCTGTGCTCTTTATTTCTTTGTTAATGGGTCATGAATTTTTACAGAGATATTTGAATCATGGCCCATTTGCCTCTAGATTATACAAGGGTTAGTGGAGTAAGTGCTTGGAAACTTCTGTGGGGGCATAATCCATGGCAAAATGCATGATCTCTTACAGACTCTCTGTGATGTCGCATTCCCCATAGAAAGAGTATTTCTGAGAATATTTTAATGACAGCTGGGATCGCTCGCAAGCAACAGCACTGTAAAAATATATATGTTTGCTTCCTGTGAGAGTCTTCCAGTCTTGGTCAAGACTAATTATCCTTGTTGAGAGTAAATAAATTGGTTAAAGTGCCACCGTTATCACACTGTCTCCAGAGCAGATTCAAACCCTGCTCACAAAACGTGTGTAATGCCAGGTAACCTGTGCAGGGGAGACACCGAGGCTAGACATGGGAGAATAGAATGGAATCTGCAAAAGGAGCCACAGAAGGAGTTCAGGAAGTTAAATTCTAATCATTATTTGTTGATGCCGATGTGGATGATTTGCGCCTTGAACCAAGAAGTGGAACGGTGTCATTTTGATATTGCCATTTAGTCAATACCTTCTTTGATGATTCTATTTCCAATGAACTAGAAGTGTTATGATCTGCCCGGTTGTGATTGGGAGGTGACAGTCATTCACACTTTTACCAGTCAATTGCTCTTATTTAAGACTATGGCAGGACCATGGCAGAGGACTTTGGCGTGATATTCACACATATAATGTCTTAGGGACTGAAGTCCGCCGATGCTCCTTCCATGTAGTTGCTTGACTATTGTGTTTCATAGCACTGGACTTTTTCTGAGTACACTGAGCTGTGTGTCACTTCTAGGGAGTAACCCATCACTCTCCATCAGTGACGGACCCCACGCTTATGGCGGACGCTCTGGACAAAACAGTCGCAGGATTCGACACTGTGGAAGATCTGCTCAAGCACTTCAATCCAGAATCATGGCAAGAAGACCTTGAGAATCTCTACCTGGATACGCCTCATTATCGAGGGAGGTCCTACCACGACAGGAAATCAAAAGGTAAGAAACCCAACGTCGGAGGTTCTTCATAAGCTGATAGCAACATAGATAGGAATACTCAGCAAGGGCAAAGAAATGCCATCTATTTAATTCACCAAAATCAGAGGCTTACTGCCAGTCTTATCATACACCTTTTCCACAGCACCTTCAAGTGAAGTCCTGAGTTTATGCCAAAATGCGTTGTTTGGATGGGATTAAGAAAGGTTTGGTTCAGTCAAAGACGCGTCACAGTTAGAAGCTGGGAAAAAAAACCTCGTAAAATCATCTGCACCAGCTTCTTGCTTCTTGGCAAGCAAGGTGTTACTAGCCTTACTGTCACAGGAGGCGATGAATTTGGGGCAGGCTGTGTGGCCAGCAGGCAGTGGAGAAGAAATGAGAGTCTCGGTTTCTGGCCTCCAGGGGCGGGACCTGTGTGATGGTCTATGGTCTTCTGAGCCTCTCTGATAGACACGAGTGTTGATTTCGCCTCGGACTCAGGGACATCAGTCTCGGCTCCCGGTTAGTGGTCAGAACTCTCTAGAAAATTTCACCTCTCCCCATTCAGTGTCTATATTCTAAAAGGGTTTTTGGGTCTACTGTGTGCTTGGTGCTCTGGACTCTTCATAGGATGTACATGTCCCAAAGAAGAAACAGAAGCCCTAGGATAGGAGACGTGTGGGTACGCGTTCACCTGGGGGTTCCAGGGAAGTATAATGAGGGGAGGGGAGAGGAACATTCACGAGAAAATGTCTTGAGTTAAAACAATAATACTGAAACTCTCGAAAAAATAGTATCTTACTCGTACTTCTGAGTGATGTGATCTGAGAATGTTTCTTTGAATGCTGAACTCAAATTAATAGAGAACTATCTTGTAACTATCTTTTCTGAATAACCCTATGATTTCTAGCCCGTTATGTTCTTGCTCTATTTGCTAAAATTTGTCACTGAACTGTTCTCTTTTTTTTTAATGTTTTATTTATTTTTGAGAGTGAGAGAGGCAATGTGAGCAGGGAAGGGTCAGAGAGAAAGGGAGACACAGAATCTGAAGACAGGCTCCAGGCTCTGAGCTGTCAGCACAGAGCCTGATGCGTGGCTCGAACCCACAAACCTCGAGATCATGACCTGACCCGAAGCCAACGCTCAACCAACTGAACCACCCAGGTGCCCCTGAACTGTTCTCTAAAAGTCTCATAAGGCTCGTGTGCATCATAGATGTGAAGGTATTTAGCTAAAATAGGGCTTGTTTGCTACACTTCACAGTGTCGGGTGAACCTGTAGGAACCGTGAGCCCGGCCGGCTCGCGCAGGTAATGTGCGCATCAGTGAGCACAGCCTCTCAGAACACTTGGGCTGGTCTGACCAGTCCGTTAACTCCCCCCCGGGGTCTGCTGCTTATGGCTCAGGTCTGACATCCTGGATACTTGAAATGTAGAGCTCAAGGGCGGGTGGGAGAGTCGCCGGTGGCCCCGATGTTTCAGAGATGTGCCCTAAGAGGCAGTCATTGAGCTCACACACAGAGTCTCCCCAGCACTCAGGTTGGATTCAACCCAGAGGAGAAATCGCGTCTCTGGGGTGTTGTCGTCTTTGAGTCTCTACTATGGTCAACTCGGAGGACAGTGAAAGATTCACAGTGCTGTGAAGCCCCCAGAAAACTAGGGGACGTGGTGTCAGACAAGGAAATGATAAGCTGCCGCTCGGTCTTCAAGGATCTTCACCACCACAGCTATCGGAGGCGCAGGTCTCCGTGGCACCTATTTTTTGGATTTTTACAATTTGAAAATCACACAAATCCATTACTTTCTTTCCCCCTGAAAGTATGTTGAGTCGGAGGCAGAGCCTCTGGGTTCAGATCCTGCCACTGCCACTTACAAGTTTGGTGATTTTTCAGGAGGTCGCTGGTCTTCCTGTGCCTCAGTTTCCTCATTGGCACCTCGAGTGTGCTCACACTGACCTCTGATGATTATTAGTGGAGCCATCAAGAACAGCCTGTGCCGGGTGCTTGTTCGAGAAGTGTTGGCTCACTCTGGCAACTTAGAATCCTGAAGGATGTGCGTGCCGTGTCGCTGGTGAAGGCTTCCTTGTCCCTCGTCCCCTCCCTGTGGAATCAACCACCCCAATGTTTGGAGCACTTGGGATGACACCACATTTCTACGTCCTGCTCCTGTGGCTGTGACTTGGGGTTTTTCCCCAAGGGAATAGGAGATTTTAGGACCTAAGGGTCTCATCTCCACTCGGCCGGGCAGCTGTGAGAAGCTGCCGCTGTTTAGTCTCAGACACACTGACTCACACCTCCCGGGGAGGCCGACATATCGATGCTATTTTATGGCTCATGGGAGGTGGAGATGGATCCTGAGAGGCAGCTGGGTTGAGAGCCACGGTTTCAGGGATCGTTCATCCTGTAGGTCGGGCACTTGGCGTAGCCTCTGATGCATTTTAGGTGCTCAGTTCATGTTTGTGGAATTGAAGGTACTAATAACCCAGCATTAGTGTATTTCCAAAGTTTACAGAAACCCACCCCATAGGTGAGGAAGATAGCTTTGTTAAGAACGCCTTTGGTTATTGATAGAACCTCGCGAGAGCATTCGAGGTGACATTCCACTTATTTCTGACAAAGCAAACATTTCTTTCCATTGTTGGCTCAGGTCTCACTTCTTAATCTCTTCTTTAGAAAGGCTTGAAGGCAGGTCTGTACTGTTTCATTTCACACCCGCAAGTCACCACTGTCTGCGCACTTTTCTCACTGTGCTGATTTAATTGTTTATCATTCCACTGACGCTGAGTCACCTGCTTAACTGTTTATCATTCATTCCACTGACGCTGAGCAACTGTGTGTATCTCACACACACAGAGGTGAGCCCTGTTTAAGATTCCAGATGTCATTTTCAGCTTTTAAAACTTAAAAATACAGATTCAAAGTTTATATTCTGATGTAGAAGAAAGGGAATGTTGAAGGAACAGTAGAAACAGAAAAATGGTTATAAATAAGGGAGGTCTATTGGATGTTAAATAAAGAGTGAATTTTTCTAGGATTCCTAAAAACGTTTCCTCTCCTCGGTATGATCGTTTTTTAATGACTTTGTGCGCAGACAAGCATCAGTTCTGGGTAGCTGTTGAATTTCCATTCTTCTGATTTGCCTAGACTCATCAAAGTGGCATTTTTCTTGATACCCAAGACAGGTATTGTAAGATGAGCTTTAAATGTAAACCTACAAAACACAGAGTTTTATAAATTCTAAAATAAAGCACACACACATTGGGTGGAGAACTGTTGTGTCGTGGAGTAGAAATAGTTCACATTGGAAAGGAAACGGTATGCTTTGTTTCTGTGGGGGATTGGAAGGCAGATTTGGTGATATCACTGTCTTCATTTTTACAACTCATGAGTCATTGGTAAGCTCACACCTGCCTGTTAAAGCTTCTGGACTGAAGATAGTAGAACAACTTAATGTATGTAACGTTCAATTTCTTAGAGGGTACGGAGAAAAGAGTAGCACAGAGAATCGAAATCTGTACATAACTACCATTCCCAAACCCAATTTTACCAATAATTTCAACCTCATACTCAACCACCTCAAAGATGCCTTAAATAGTTAACAAAAAACAAGTATTTCAAATTCAAGTTGCATTTACTTTTTCTGATGAAAATGCTAATGATCTAGCAAACTTGTACATAATTAGGTAAAAAGCTCTATAGATCTTCTGCAAACTACATAACCATTTCATACCTCTTGTAGCCTAACTCAACACTCACTGTGATTCCTTTAAAACACAATGCTTTGGGGGTGCCTGCCTGGCTCAGTTGGTAGAGCTCCCAACTCTTAATCTCAGGGTTGTGAGTCCAAGCCCTGCACTGGGCATAGAGCCTGCTTAAAAACAAAAACAGAAACACAATCTTTTGCATTTAGGAACAGTGTCTCTTTATCCAGGTTCATAGGCTGAAATTGGACGTCTTTAAATTGAGAAATGATCAGCCTCAAACTCCACTGGAGTGGGCATTAATCGAGAGGCCACTTACGGAGATTAAGCATGTGAATGAGATCTGGTTTTACTTATTCCAGGAGAATTTGACTTCCCAAATGGTAGTGTGTTTGTCACAGGAAAAAAACCAACACATCATAGCAAGGGGAAGCCTGTTTTCACAGTATTAAAGGTTGTCACTAAAATGTGGATACAAGTGTTGCGGCACTCCAATTTAATAGGTTTGAACTATGGTTTTACTTACCAGAATTGAATTCTTCCCCCAAAGAATTGCCATTTTTAATGCATGTGCCAAAGTTGACATGCACTCAGTATTTCCACATTGAGTGGAGCACATATATTGATACTAAATTGATTCTAAGTGACAGGGTTTGAAATATGTGATTTTTACAGACTCTAAATGGTTAGATGTTCTAACTCTGGGACAGTTATCAACCATTTCATAGACTCCAATACCAATTCTGTGATTTCCTACATGACATTATTTTGCTCTAAGATCTAAAACACTTGCCTTTTTAATTTGAAAACTATTTAGAGGTAAATGACTGGCATAGTAGTTGAGGACTAAACAAAATAAGTATGTTTACTGTCAAACCATTTGAATTGGTTCTGAATTCTCCTAGCTCAAAATACTTTTTTTAAAAAAACTTAGTCATTTATCTGTTTCTTTGTCATGCTCTTATGTACTGACTAGGAAAATACAGGTTTTGCTCTTTCAAAAATGACTTTGGATGAGGGAAATAATTTCATAGCATATTAAGACATGAACATAGCAGGGGGCCTGAGAGGCTCAGTTGGTTGAGTGTCCAGCTTTGGGTCAGGTCATGATCTCATGGTTTGTGGGTTCGAGCCCCACGTGGGGCTCTGTGCTAACAGCTCAGAGCCTAGAGCCTGCTTCAGATTCTGTGTCTCCCTCTCTCTCTCTGCCCTTCCCCTGGTCATGCTCTGTTTCTCTCTGTCTCAACAATAAACATAAAAAGAATTTTTAAAAAGATGTGAACATAGCTTAGAACAATCTGAACTCATCACACATTGAATACTTGCAAATTTCTCTCTGTCTGCCTATTTGATATCTGGGTAGGAACTCGCAAAAGGCTTTTGGCTGACACAGTGATGAATCAGATAAGTCAGTCTTGAGATAACATCCACTGTAACTGCCTCTCTGTAAATTCAGCAGATACTGGGGCCATTAAATCAAAATGGATTTATTTTTCTAATTACGTCAGAAGAGGGATGGCTTCATTACATTTCCTGGATCATGTAGTATACACCAAGTAAGAGCTGTCTTCATCAGTGTTAAAATTGTCTATCACAAGTCTGATAGAAACAGAGCAAAGGAAGGGACGAGCAAGGACTTTGGACTCAGGTAAACTTGCGATGAAATTCTCACTCACGTCCCAAGAACAGTGGCTGAGGGGAAGTCACGTGTAGACCCCCGAGC
Source organism: Mungos mungo (assembly GCA_004023785.1). Lineage (NCBI taxonomy): Eukaryota > Metazoa > Chordata > Mammalia > Carnivora > Herpestidae > Mungos > Mungos mungo. The sequence continues at coordinate 119,304 of PISW01004592.1, forward strand.
CTCTGTGTCCTGCACTTTGCAGAAATGACTCTGATGATAACCACTTCGCAAAGTTGTGTTAGGATTAATAAGAGCAGATGGTCTAGGCTGAAAGACCCTCATCCTTTGGTGTAAAAATACCACAGCTGTTCACAGACACACACCCCCTTATGTCCCACCCTCATGCAAAGCATCGTACATCTAGTGTTGTGAAATCAAAGTCTCATTTCTAGTGCTTTGCGTAACTGATTATGGCGGTTTTCCCCGTTGGGCGGAGGACCTACTTGGGAGCACCCTGAGGTACCGACCAGAGAGCGAGCCTTCCTGACGCCATCCTCCCTGCCTTCTTTCTGATGCTGCGGGCCTTAGCCATCTTCCTCCTTGATAGAGCTGCTTCTAGAAGGCCGGGTTCTCAGTCCTAAACTACACCGTCAGCAGTTTGATCCCTTCAGGGAGTGGTCATTGGATACCTGTTCCTTGCAAAGGAAATAGGTTTGATGACGAGGGCTGTAAGTGTCCTAAACTTCTTCTGATCTTGACTTTTAGCTTAGGGGTATCCATTCAGAGTCCCAGAAGGTAGATATTTAAAGACAATCAGAAACAGCCGTCTGGGGGTCCCATAGGGACGTCAGTTGTTTTTACCGGACTTAGTTTTTTCCAACATCCTGAAACGGTACATGTGCCTGGACCACATAGATACCGTAGTTTCTTTTAGTGCTGCCCTGCGTCTGTGAGTCAAAACCAAATGCTTTTAGGAGAATAGGACTTAAATGGCCTCCATTGAGCTCTCCACTACAGGCATAGAGCTGGGACAGGAGGGACAGAGAGATGAGTCACTCTCGGCTTCCAAGAACCTTCTATGTTAGCGGAAGAAAAACACATAAATACAAAAAATGATGAACCACAGTCTGTGAAGTAAGCACTGTGGTCGAAGGAAGAGAATGTGTGATGAGTCTGTAGCAAAGGGCTCAGCAGAGGTGCAGGCTGAATATGCCTTTTGACTTGAGCCCTAGAAGAGTAACAGGTGACCGAGATGCTGGAGAAGGTAAAACAGCAGGAAAAAACGTGGAATTAGATGTATCTATTTATATGTGGCCCTACTTCAATCTCATGTGTGCCCCATGCCGTCACCTCACGCTGCACGTGCTCTATATTGCTGGCGTGCACCTGCTAGGAGGGTTTATGAAGAGTTTATGAAGCACTGCAAAGGCTTGGTCTGGCTGGTACAGAACGATTCCTGGCTCTCTCCGAGAACACGTGGACCGTTAATTGGAGACACGGGCAGACTCAGGAAGGTCAGGATAAGGCTAGCGATGCACAAAGAAGAATCAAGTTTGATGAAAGACCAGCCCAGCGAACGCCAGCCAATAAACTTGACACCCAGAGATGGACCAACAAGAGTCATTCTCCTGTTGAGCCAAACAAGCAGTGAATTAAACATTCATAGGCAGAAAAAAAAAAAGTGCTTTCCTGCATTCAAAGTGAGGACATTATTTTGTTTCATGATGAATTTTTGTGTTCACAAAAAACTTGAAATGGTCAACTTATAAAAGACTTAAAAATTGTTATCATAAGCTGATCACCCCCAGTGCTGTGCTTGCCAAGCCTGCAAGGTACGGCACAGGCACACGGCAGAGGCACAGGTTCGGTTCCAGACGGGTCATTCCGCAGCAGCAAAGCAAGTCTGGCAGTCGAGCGAGTCACGTCAACGTCTGGGTCCCCCAGCGCAGGGAAGAGCTCTTTGTACGTGCCCTGCTGCAGTCTGTCAGGTGTGCCGCAGCATCGTGTCTACAAGGCGACGTTCAGAGCTCAAGTAAAACAGGCTTTATTACTGGGAAATACTAACCATCATCCTCGCTTTCAATGAGTCACAATCACTTATGACAGTTCACCAAAACAAATATAATCATAATGAAAAACATTTGAAATATTCTTTTCTTAAAAAAATATTTTATTGTCAAATTGATTTTCTTAAGAATTATCAAAATGTGGGGTGCCTGGGTGGCTCAGTCAGTTGAGCGTCCGGCTTCAGCCCAGGTCATGATCTCATGGTTCGAGTCCCACATCAGGCTCTGTGCCTGGAGCCTGCCTTCAGATTCTGTGTCTCCCTCTCTCTTTCTGAGCCTACCCTGCTCACACTGTTGCGCTCTCTCTCTCTCTCTCTCTCTCTCTTTCTCTCTCTCTCTCTCTCTAAAATAAATAAAGCATTAAAAAAATTTTTTTAATTATCAAAACATGACAGAGAGACATAAAGTGAGCAAATGCTGCTGGAAAAATGGGGCCAATTAGGGGTTCCTGAGTGGCTCAATTGGTTAAGCATTTGACTCTTGATTTCGGCTTAGGCCATGATCTCATGGTTTGTGGGATTGAACCCCACCCTGGGCTCTGTTCCAACAGTGTGCAGCGTGCTAGGAATTCTCTCTCTGCCCCCATGCTCCCTCTCTCAAAAACAAACAAACATAAATAAATAAATGTTTAAAATGGCACCAGTAGACTTGTCCTACTCAGGGTTTCCACAAACCTGCGATTTGTGGGAAATGCAGTATCTGCAAAGCATAATAAAGCATGACACAATAAACGAGATATGCCCATATTTGCTTTATCTTTCCAAAGAATCTTTTTTGTAAATTTTTTTAAAGTTTCTTGGGGCTCCTGGGTAGCTCAGTCAGTTAAGCGTACGACTTTGGCCTGGGTCCTGATCTCACAGTTTGTGGGTTCAAGCCCCGCATCAGGCTCTGTGCTGACGGCTCAGAGCCTGGAGCCTGCTTCATATTCTGTGTTTCCCTCTCTCTCTATTCCTCCCCTGTTCATGCTCTGTCTCTCTCTCTCAAAAATAAACATTAAAAAAATTTAAAAAAATAAAATAAAGTTTCTTTATGTGTTTTATTTATTTTTTGAAAGACAGAGAGAGACAACATGAGCAGGGGAGGGTCAGAAAGAGAGGGAGATACAGAATCTGAAGCAGGCTCCAGGCTCTAAGCTGTCATCACAGAGCCCGATATGGGGCTTGAACCCACGAACTGTGAGATCATGACCTGAGCCGAAGCCGGACACTCAACCGACTGAGCCACCCAGACGCCCCTAAAGAAAGAATCTTTACAATCCTAGTATTGGTTCCCTCTGAAGGCAAAGTATTGTTACCAATCCATTCAGCTCTTTGCATGGCTTCAACTGACTTTCATGACTAAGGCCAGTCGTAGGTGGGGCCAGAAGGAGTTCAAGAAGGAATGGGGACAAAATGAAGACTGAACAGACACAGGTCCTCTCGGTTCAGGGGAAAGAGATCAAGGTCACCATGTGGTTCAATACCGAGAAGAAAGAGGCTCTCTGCCGGCAGCTAAGGCACAGTGTACTTTTCCAGCAGAGTCTGATCAGTGGGTGTGTGTGCAGGAGCACATGCTTGGGTGCATGTCATTGGCAACATCTTGAAAATGACAGGTCAGGGTCGACCACACAGGAGGGACGCCTGGTCACTGGGTCAGCGAGTGATCCCCCAATGGGAAGTGCTCTCTGCATCTGCCTTCAGATCTTCAGACCGAGGCTGCCAGCGCCCACAGCCACGGAAAAGCCTGGATTCAGAGTCCAGCTCCCCCATGGGCTGCAGGTGTGGCTGCGGACAAGTTCTTTTTCTTAGCCTCTCAGGGGCTCAGTTTTCCTCCACTGCGGAAGCAAGAGCAAGACTGGTGTGTAATTACTAGCACTGATGGGGGATCTTGCAGGCGTGAAGAGATGTTCGTTCTACCTGGTTGTCAGGGCTGCAGGATCAAAGAGACCAGCCTGGCTTTCCGTCCTCCCATACCTGCGCCTCAGCGGAGCACAGAGGAGCCCTGTGCCTCTGCTCTCTGCCTCCCCTCCCAGTGCTCCGCCCCCAGGACCCGTCACAGTGCTCGGAGCTCCTGCACCCGGCCCGGGCGGTGATGCAAGATGAGGGTGCTCCCGCTGGAGGTGTGATGCTCCCACTGGACTCACGTGTCCAGGGGAAGCCTTTGAGGACGGGGACCCCTTCTCAGCCTTTCCAATTGGCTGTCTGCGCACAGCCCGGAAAACTGAACTGCTGTCCAGGATCCATGAACAGACAAGACTCAAACCCGAAAGGACAGCAAAAGCGGGATTATGACTATGACATTATGCACAGCGGGCGAAATAAAGGGAAAGGGATCAATTAACAGGCCTTTGAGCAAAACCGGGAGCCCTCTTGCTGCCTGCCATGCTCTGTGGTAGAGACTGATGTGGGAGTGGAAGGGGAGCCTCTCCCTGGGCTCCCCCCTCCCGGAGGCTCCACACCAGAACCCCCTCCTCGGAAGCCCCCCGCCCCCACAGCCTTCCTGGCCCCTCAGCCTCCTGCCTGGGCTGACAGCCTGATGAGTCCTTGATGAGAAACTCCCTCGTGCCTGTGGCCCGGATTATTCTGCAGAAGGGCCATAACCCCTCACTACTGCACCCCCAGGCCGGCCTGGTGACCCGGGCCTCCTCCTCCGACTCGGGGTACCTGTCATGCCCCTCCCCCGCTTGATGCGCTAGAAACCTCGGAGTGACAGGGAGGAGAGCGTCAGGTGCTGGTTTCACACGTGCTCTTCACTGTGAAAGCATAGGGACCACGAAATGTGGCCTTGAGCATGAGGTGCTCAGCAGGGGGCCCAGCCACAGACCCTCGCCAGCTCTGTGCCCTCCTTCCTTCCTTCCTGTCCCTGCCTGCCCCTGCACACCCATGCCTCCTTGCTGGCAGTCCCTCTCCACTCTGCCGTGTCGGACCACAGACACCCCGTCCTCGCCCAGAGCAGGGGCAGCCCTCCGCCCGCCCTGCCCACCACACAGCGATGTCCAAAGTCCCGATATACGTGAAGGTGACACTTGGATGATTACTGCACTTCTTAATCCGTTTATGTAACCGCTCCTGCTTGGCTCGCAGTGATGCCCAGGGATTTCGCAGCAATAAAATGGTTCCTTTCCCAAGACAGAGTTCATTCAGTTTAAAGCTGGATTCGTTATAGCTATGGATTCGTTATAGCTAAACTGATGACATGTCTTTGAAAAAATGCAGTGAAGTATGCACAGAAATTATTCAGCATTTATTGGCCCCCTCTTACCCCCCCCCCCCGGGCCTCGGGATCCACACACAGCAGGGGGACAGAGAGCCCTGCCCCTCTGCCCCTGAGAAGCAACACATGCTTGCGCATATGGAAGAGCTCTCGGGGCATCAACCCAAGTGCCATTTAATTCCTTACCCAAGGCGTCGCCAGCCACGGGGCGGACAGCTGCTTCCTGCTGCCTCGGGGACTCTTCATCCGCTTGTGAACTTCTTGGCTCTGGTCTCCCGCAGACACGTCCTGGCGGCATCCTCAGCATCTGCCCCAGAGAGCACGCTGACTGCCCCTCAGGCACTTGTGGTTCACGACTAAGACCCTGGGGGGCTGGAGTCCAGACTCTGGGGGACCCCCCTTCACAGACCCGGTGGGTGACAGAGGCAGCACGCTGACGTGGACCGGGGCCCGGGTCGTCAGAGGACTGTCTCCTCACTGCATTCTTGGGACAAGGTGGCCGTGGCCGCCGTTCCCAGGTTTGGATGCCACGCACCTGGAGGATCAGGTGGATGCTTGAGAACGTTCAGTGTAACATGTGTGATAACATGATAGACTTTTAGTTTAAGTAAATAGTTGTGACTAAACTTTGAAAATTCAGAGTGATACTCTTAATTCATAGACATCCCAATAACCGCACCCCCTTACCAATCATTTACCCAGAGTCGTGACCAAAAGAGAGAAATAGAGGAGAAAGGCTTGAAATTTTTTTTACTTTTATTTTTGACCCTTTAACTTTGAAGGGAAGGATGGAGGAAAACTCGAAATGAATCCAGATGAATACGCAGAGGCAGCATTAACTGAGTGCCGGGCACACTGGATTCAGTCCTTCAGGGATTGCTGTGACCTGGGTAACCTTGTGCCAGTCACAGGTCACAGGTGTGGCAGTGGAGGCCAGGAGGCGCAGCTGGCCCTTAACCCCTGTGCGGTCCCGCCGTGTAGGATCCAGTGCAAACTACGCATCAGACGCAGCCCCAGAATGCCATTGTCTTTGATTGTTTTCGTTGACCTTGGAGTTAAAATGAAGCCGAAACCTTTCCCTTCATTACACTTCTTTGTAAGATTTCATTCCCAGCGAAATATGGTGGAGTGTTTGTCCTAATGCATCTCTGATGTAATTCAAGTCATATTTAAACAGTGGTTTCTTCGGAATCAGGAGATGATTTGTTTTGTTTGTTCTTAAGATAAAGATAGTTGTTTTAAATGGCTGATCATTTCATTTTCTTTCCTCAGATTTTTTTTTTACATTAAAAAAAGATGCAAGGATGCGGCGCCTGCGTGGCTCTGTCGGTTAATGTCTGACTTCAGCTCAGGTCATGATAGTTGGTGGGTTCGAGCCCCGCATTGGGCTCTGTGCTGATCGTGCAGAGCCTGGAGCCTGCTTCGGAGTCTGTGTCTCCCTCTCTTTCTCTGCCCCTCCCCTGCTCATGCTTGCTCTCTTTCTCTCTCTCTCTCTCTCAAAAATAAACATTAAAAAAATTTTAAAGATGCAAGGAAATTTGAATCACGATAAAGATCCAGGCAAAGTTTGCAGAATTTTTTTTGTATTTTTGTTTGTTGCTGTTGATTATTTTATTTATTGTTGTTATTATTGTTGTAGGCAGATGGGATCCAAAGGGAATTAGATCCTGTCCCCCCTTCAGTGTTGGGCTGATGACTGAGATCCAGGGACAGATCCGGCCCCCGGAGTGAGGCTGTCCTCCCAGAGGCTCCGGCGCCCGCCGAGGGTGGTGGCCGAGGGCCGTCTGCCGGCTCACGCGCGTGTGTTTCTTGCAGTTGACCTGGACAGGCTCAACGACGACGTCAGGCGCTACAGCTGCACCCCCAGGAACCACTCCGTCAACCTGCGCGAGGAGCTGAAGCTGACCAACGTGGTTTTCTTTCCGCGCTGCCTCCTCGTGCAGCGCTGCGGCGGCAACTGTGGCTGCGGGACCGTCGACTGGAAGTCCTGCTCGTGCAGTTCAGGGAAAACCGTGAAGAAGTATCACGAGGTGAGTCGCTGCCGAGCTCCTGGCTGCAGTCTGTCAGCTCTTCCCAGCTGCAGGTGTGATGTCGCCTCCGGGGTGCCGGATGGCCAGGCCACTGCGTGCAGTCGTTCAGGTTGCTAACTGCAGAACGGCATCCAGCCGCAGGGACGATTGGCTAATAACCTTGCCAAGCCACATGCCCTGGGGAGGGGCTGAGTCATTCCCGAAGAAGGGAGTCTTTTCCCTAATCGCATAATACCACCTGCGGGGTGACAGCACCGTGGTAGATGATATCATCAGATGTGTGACGCGGTGAGGCAGAGCTGGGTTGGCCTCTTGGTACTGATGTGATGGTGTTCCTAAAGGCCGTAACTCCAAAATCTAGGCTGCTTTAAGAGAACTGTAAGGGCCAAACTTGAAGTCCATTAAGTCGTTAAAAAATTAAGCGGAGAGAGGGGCGCCTGGGTGGCTCAGTCAGTTAAGTGTCTTACTCTTGGTTTTAGCTCAGGCCGTGATTCCACAGTTTGTGAGATCGAGCCACACATCAGGCTGTGCACTGACAGTGTGGAGCCCACTTGGGATTCTCTCTCTCTCTCTTTCTCTCTCTCTCTGCCCCTCCCCCACTCTCTGGTTGTCAAAATAAATAAACAGAGTGAAGATGGCAAAATGTAAGTTGACAGAAAATACATATAGTTAGAGACTTTTTAATTCTTTAAATATGGTAATATTTTTCTTCTAAAAATACCAGTTTTTCCTAAATACTGCTGAGTGCTCCCTGGGGAGTCAGCTCTGAAAGGAGGCACAGATAAACAACGGTAAATATGAAGATAAACGAGGAGCAACCATTGAAGAGAGCAGAGTCTGCGTCCCAGAGTCTCTGTTCTGGTCACTAGTAACACTGTGCTTTTTCCTTTTACATACACGGCTCGTTATGAGCATCAAAGAAAGAGCAGATTTGAGGGGAGTTAGATTAGAGCTCCTGACTTTGGTAGCACCCCTGTTCCTTCCCAATCGTGGGAGCATTTGCAAGTCACAAAGTGTTCACAGACGTGAACCGGGACTCACAAATTCTATCAGATAACCACTGACGGGGGGTCGCCGTGCGTAGGAAATGCATTTTGTCCGATGTCACACATCACGCAGAAATCAGTTTAAGAACAGAAACAATGAAGCAGACGTTATTATTAGAAATTATTGTTTGAGTGACTTTTCCTCAGTATCCACCCAAACAAAGGAATAGAGAACGCTCCCTAAATAAAACCTCCAGCTTTGTAAAGCTGGTTCTTTCTTATCCTAAAAACAAAACAATAATAGCAACTTTCAAGAGGCAGGCTCTCAGCTCAGTGAAAACGGCTGCGTCATAACTGGTATTTTCAACTCGGGAAACGCAGGAAGTCAAATGTCACAATGACCGTGCTTACCTTAGGAGCGGAAACACATTCTTTTGGACCTGCCTAGAGCTTATTTTCTTAGGCGTAAGAATTTTTTACTCCACCCTGCCATTTTCAAGGGGAAAAATAAGTTCTCATATCTCGAGAATGCTGTCGTCTGTGTTCATTGTGTTTTATTTTCGCCTGACCTGATGAACTCCAGATTGGATGTTGTTTTTTACATCTAAGAACCTGAATTTTGTAATGTTTTGTCATACTCTGAGGATCAATCCAGAATGCAATCTTCAGAATAGACTTAAACTAATCTAGCAAGTGACAAGGTCTCTACCCAGACATCGTGCTGCGGAAAAACATTCAAGTTCAGGCCTTTGATCTATGTGTAGAGTGCTTTCTTTTCCTCTGGACTTCACTCAGACAGAAGTTACAGCCTCACGGTTTAGATGGTTTTTTGCAGGAATGGTGGAGTTAAACATACGCACCCCCCCAGCCCCTCACCTGCCAGACACTTCATGCTAGAGAAGTCTGAAGTGTCCTTCTCTTCCTTCTTTTCTTGTCTCTGAACACCATACCTGTACATTTATGTTCATAATTAAGATCTAGAAAGGGAAACCCTAGATTTCTGCTCATCACGTGAGCAGGTCTAAGATGTCAGCATCTTTGGGACACTGCTCACGGAAGCATCTCTTTGAAACATCGTATCCAGATACACCCAGGAGTCTGCAGAGCCCTGGACAGAACCGCTCTGCCAGGGGCCACACAGAGGCACCAAACGGCATCATCACTCTGTCCGCCGCTGCACACACACGCCTGGCACACCCACCGCTGCACACCTGCCGCTGCACACCCACCGCTGCACACCCAGCACACACACGCCTGGCGCGTTGCCCCTGGCCTCCCAAACACCCTTGAACCGTGTCCCGCCGATCACCCCGTGGGCTGCCCCGTGGAAAGGAGGAGAAGGCTTGCTCCCTATCCAGACAGGGGGGGTTGCTTGAGCCAGGCTCATTAGGGAAAAACCCCTGTTCTTTGTTCAGTTCTGTGACTGTGTTCTTACCCCAGAGAAATGAGAAGCCCATGTTGCTAGCTTCTGGTTGTAACTGATGAGATGTGAAATGAGTTTCTCTGGGCCATGAGCACCCCTACGGGGGTAACCGGGACCCATCACAGAAGCAGGCCTGTGTGACTTTGCCAAATATTTCAGCGCTCAGCATTTAGGGAATAAAATCTGAAAAATTATGAAGCCCCTAGTGAAGCTTATATAATTGTTCTTTCCACGGAGCTTGCTGTTTCTCCTGAGCATTTTTCTCGGTGCGATGCAGCGTTTCCTTCCTTATGACTTTCTGCTCTCAAAAGTACTTGTAAGTATCCTGTGAAGGTATTTTTCCTTTTTGCTAATAGTAGGTCCTTTATGCCTCTTGGAATGTATAGGATACAAAAAAGACTTTGGTTGGTGATTTTTTCAAAAGGGAAGGTTCCAGAAAACATACTGTATAGACAGTCAGATGATGTTGTTTCAATTCACATCTGCCTTGATAATGGGCATGAAAGGATGGATCTTCCCTAGAAATACAGCGACCGGTTTTTAAATTTTTTTAAATGTTTATTTATTTTTGAGAGAGAGAGAGGCAGAGTATGAGTAGAGGAGGGGCAGAGAGAGAGAGGGAGACACAGAATCGGAAGCAGGCTCCAGGCTCCAAGCTGTCAGCACAGAGCCCTATGTAGGGCTCGAACCCATGAACTGTGAGATCATGACCTGAGCTGAAGTGGGATGCTCAGCTGACTGAGCCACCCAGGTGCCCCCAGTGACCTTTTAAATTAGATGATGGTTTTCATCCTCTGGTTCCCTATCCGTGTCCAATCAGGCAACAGCCAAAATCTCGCAAAGGGGCAGAGAGAGAAAGAGTCAAGTTCATTTTCTCTGTCCTTCGTCTCATGATGTTGTCACGCTGCCGCCTCAGCCCCCCGTAAGACCTGGTGGAATTTCCTGCTGGGATGGAAATGTTCCCTGCCTGTGCCCTGCAGGGCCGGGGTCCCTGGCATCGTGCAGTTATGGGGCACTTAATGTGTACACAGCACAAATGGGTGACTGGACTTATAATTTTATTTTAACTAGTTTAAATGTGAAGGGCTCCACACAGCCAGTGGCTACCACACTGAGGAGCACAGCCTAGAGCAGTCTCTATTTCTGGAATAATCATTCCTATCTCTGGACAAACAAAATGGGGGGGGGAGGGGAAGACTTTAGAGGCTTACTTTTATTTCCCTGTAAAATTTTGTATTAAAAATTGCTTCCTATAACAGAAAGTTTAAGAGTTAGAAAACGTAAGCAGATATATATATATATACATATATATATATATATATGAAGAAAAAGATTAACTAGAGGTTTTAAAAGGGTGAGCCTCAAGCTTGGGAAAGAAGAATAGTACTTTCAGTGTTAACGTGTTGGAAGCATCTGCCATAGAAACAGATTTAGCTAAAATTGCAGGTTGAGATCGAGGACACAGAAAACATTGGTTTCCAAAGACTTTCTCTTCTGTGGCAAAAGCAGTGAGATTTGGGTTATGATGATAACCAACCATTAACAAAAGTCAAGAAAATTTCTCTTCTGTTTCTGGAAGTAGCATTTCTGGAGCTAGTGCACTCCGCCCGCTTCGTATGCTGTCTGTCTCTTTGGGTGACCGGCGGGACCGCTCTGCAGGCTGTCCTGTGTTTTTAGGAGAACCAGACCGAGACGCCAAACCACTGCCCAGCTGGAAGGGAGGCGTCCCCTCTGGTTTTAACTTCCAGAGCCAGACACTCAAAGCCCCCCGGGACGTCCGATTTCCTCCCTTCGACCCCACAGTCACCTACCCTTGGGGTTCCCAGACCTCAGATGACCTGGTGTCCGTTCGCTTCTGCACCATCTTCCAGCCAGAATCGCCCCTCCCTGCGAGGACTGGACGCACATCGGTGGTGGGCGTGCCGGGTCTGTGTGAAAGAAGTGGGGATACGATCCGGAGCAGTTGACACGGGTAGAAAGGTCCACACACATCTCAGACATCACGCGGTGATACCTCGTGGGGATGGTGGATGTGTGAGAGCACGAGGCAGAGGTGGGTGGGATCCTCCGGCTTCCGGCGGCCCCTCGCTCCCTGAGTCAACGCAGTCCGCACCAAGAGCCACGAAGTGTGCACATCCCTTCCTTTCTAGATTTCGCTTTGGGTCCTGCCTTCCTGCCCTGGGGCGTCCTGCCTTTCAGGTGGACAAGACCCTTTGGGACATGATCCTCTGCGAATTCCCTGCTCTGAAATGCAGTGCCCGGTTAGACCTCCATTATGTCTTCTGCGGGTGTAGACTGAACGTGCCGTCATTCATCCTGACAAGTGCTGCCACAGTGATTTAGCTCATTCTTTCAAGGTGGGACCGTGGCTGAGCGCACCCCACAGTGACCCAGAGGGCTCCCAGAAAACTCCATGGAGCAAGACTGCAGTTTCATTATTCGGGAGAGCTTTACAGACCCTCCGTGACATGTCACCTGCAGACTTAATTTGCCAGGGACACCTTGCTAGACTCTTGGTCACATGTGTCTTTCTTACCCAGGACTGTATCTTACGACATAGTACCTGGGACACCTGGGTGGCTCAGTCGGTTAGGGTCCAGCTTCAGCTTAGGTCATGATCTCACAGTGTCTGGGTTCGAGCCCTACATCGGGCTCTGTGCTAACAGCTCAGAACCTGGAGCCTGCTTCGGATTCTGTGTCCTCCTCTCTCTCTGACCCTCTTCTGCTCACGCTGTCTCTCTCTGTCTCTCAAAAATAAATAAAAAACATTAAAAAACAAAAACGGATGTGGTACCAGTCTCCCCAGCACGGTGCCCTGCTTCTGCTGGGCCGGCCGCCCCCAGGTTCAGCGATCACCCAGGCTGGAAACAGTATGTTCCCCCTTCTCCAAACATTCTTGCTTGTAATCACTTAGGTCTCAGAAAAATTGACTGCCAGCCCTTAAGACTCTTAACTCCTTGCTGCACCTCTTTCATAATAGAGCATGGAAAAAGTCAAAATAGACAAAAATATGAAGCTTTTTTTAAGGCAAGAAACCGGATGCGTCCGGAACACTGCCTGCTCTAGACGTTGGGTGGAATCTTAAATAAACTCTTCATGATCGTGGCTCATACAGCACGTCCATCCTGAAATATGCCCTTATGTTTCTGTGTCAGCCGTTGACTTGAGAACTGGTACAGGCCGTAACAAGCTTTTTTTTTTTTTTTTAATCTTTGCAATAAAGAAGGACCCAACTCAGCAGATAGCTTTTCTGCCCACTATTGTTTTATTCGTGTAATAGCTTTATGGCAATGATTCACTCAGTGGTTTATTGGCCACCAGGCGAAACTGTTGTTAAATATCTTTTGTGATACGGTAATTTGTCGGCTTCTCCGACGTCGTGCAGTTAGGAAGGCTGCCGCCCGGCTCAGGCATTCTCCGGTTCGTACAGTTGTGTGCTTTTCCAGGCGACAGAGAGGGTCGGGGCTTCCGTCGTCCCCCGCAGGTCCTGACACGTGGCTGCTCCCCGCTGGGTGTTTAGTGCAGCTGTGAGCCAGGGCTCGGGAGACAGGAAGGCGCTGTGGGCTGGGGCCCATCGGTGCATGGCCTCCGGTGGCCACAGTGAATGCGGCGGCTCCTTCCCTTCAGAAGTGACCAGATAACCCCAAGCAGCCAGCCTGCCTTCCCAGATAAAGGCTTTCCGATTCCCTCTCCACGTCCTGAGCTCTCTTGGTCGCCTTTGCCCTCTTCCCCTTTGAGCGCTGTGCACCTGAGCCCAACACCCTCACATGGTCGGAGGCTTTGAACCTCAGCGCTGTGATCAGCCAGCCAAGCGGCCCAGCCTCCCCTCTGCTCAAGACACGGCTTTTCCTGTCTTGTCTGGGAAGGCGTCTGCCGATGCATTTTTCTCATCTTATCAGCAAAGCACATAGAGGCTGTGCCCACATTGCTTAATACGAAATGCAAGGAAAATCCCAGAACAATCCAGAAAGCAGGTAGAACCAGTGTGTGGACTCTGCCGTCAGCCCAGAGCACGCACTGCTGTTTTCCGTCAAAGAGGACGCAGAGCAACAGAGCGCTGAGCTGACTCCAGACAGTATCCATCACCCGCCATCATCTTAGTCCCTCCCCTCCCCTGCAAACCGCGAACCTACTCTCCGTGCGTCTCGGGAAGTAGCGAGTCATTCATAGTGGAGAAATTACGCTGAATTCGAACCTCTGACTCTCTCCAAGCCCTCCCACCACATACGGCACAGGTGGCTTTCCTGCCTGCCGTGGGCCAGGCTGTTTAAGACCCAGAAGTGTAATACATTATTCAAGCACTGTCTTTCATTTTCCGTGGCTCCCAGCAGGAGAGAAGGCCAAGGTCATTGTGACTCTGCTTATAGTAATTTAAATTTTCTGCAAGATTATGGAAGGATTAAAAGTGGTCCAAAGCATGGGCCATGTTTGTTTTGTTGTTGTTGTTTTGGTTTATTTTTTTGGCTTCCCTTTATTTCCTGGCTTGTCTGTCCCTGTGTTTGTTGGAGGTGGAGGAGGGGAGATGCAAAGAGGGGGTGGAAAGGAGACACCAGGCACCCCCCACCGGCCCCCCAGTGCCAGCACGCACCCAGCTGTGAGTGTTCAGCAGCTCCTGTGCTCCCACCGCACCGCTAGGCCAGGCAAACAGCAGTCCCCATTTCACAGGCGAGACCGGGAGCCAGTCCACGTGGGGTCAAGTTCTGGCGCCGGCAGTCATCGGCTCTGCAACTCCGGGCAAGAACCTTAATCTCTCTGTTTCCTCATGGATGAAAGCGTAGAAAAGCACCTAATAGGATTGCAGTGAAATGCAAGGAGTTTATTTATTTTTAATTTCTTATGTTTATTCATTTCTGAGAGACAGAGAGCAAGTTGAGGAGGGACAGAGAGAGAGAGGGAGTCACAGAATCTGAAGCAGGCTCCAGGCTCCAAGCTGTCAGTACAGAGCCCGATTCAGGGCACAAGCTGACTAACTGAGATCATGACCTGAGCCGAAGCCGGACACTCAACCGAATGAGCCACCCAGGCACCTCACAAAGAATTTATTATATGCAGAGTCACTTGCAACAGTGTGTGGCATCTAGACAATTCTCAGTAATGTTAGTAATACTTTGTGCTCCCCTGTTCTCAAAGCACTTATAATCCAGCTGCTAGAGAGAATGCATAATAAACGGCAGGAAATTGTGTGATCCCTGCTGTAGGGTCCTAGAATTGCAGGAGGAAAGAGAGCCATATACTTAGCTGTCAGGACTGCCATTTGAACTAGCTTTACCAACAGCTAACACTTCTGAGTCTTTCTGCCTCAGGGACAAACCCTCCTGGGCTGCCCCTGCACGTGGGATTCGGTGTTCCCGCAGTCCAGGCTCTGCCGCTTGGTTGAACACTGAGCACAGGAAGGCATTCCTTCTCGTCCTCACTGGAGCCCCCATGGGCAGCACGGCTGGATAAGGAGGGCCAAGTGCTGAGCATTCTGGACCCACGTTTCCTAGTAGATGGTTTTGGTTTGTGACTCAAAGCAGGTGATTCACGAAGACTTCTCGGAAGAGAATCCATAGTAAACACTTGAAGGGATGCCATGACAGATGGCTCAAACACAGAAGCAGAATTTCGCCACATCTAGCCTTCACCTAGGATGGCCCTAAACCAGGCAAAGCATATCGGGTCCCCACCCAGTACACACGTGGAGCCCCACACCCCTTGGAGACACAGAAGGACATCACAGGCCCATTGAAGAGGCGGTGGCCCCCGTGGGCAAGGACCCTGGAGGATAGAGCCCTGTCCTTAGACCTGGGTCTGAGTGCCCAGCAGACCCTGGGCGAGGTTCATGGCCTCCTGGAGAGTCCTGGTCCTCCAACGTGGGGACAGGATACCTCCTCCTCTCCTGTGTGACAGACAATCTTTGTCAGAGGGCAAAAGATACAGTGTGTCTGTTCAACTCCTGTGAAAACTGCAAAGTGCAACATAATTGCAAGGTAGTGCCTGCTGGACTTTAGAGTCTGGAAGGAAAATAGAAGAGGTCAAAAGTCACTGCTTCCAGGAACCTAAGAGCCTAACCAAGAGCAGCAATGAAACTGACCGGGTAGTACATGTGAAAGCAAGCGTGGGGTTTTTTCCGAGTGATTCTGCCTGTGATGATGAATGATCGGCTTCATGAAGGCCACAGCAGGGGAGGAGACCACTTCTTTGTAAACTTAGCTCAAGTTCTGTGTCAACTTACTTTTTGAGTTTTTGTTGAGATTACAGTGAGCGTACAGTGTAACACTAGCTCCAGGCATACAGTACGGCGACTCCGCACTGCCCTGCATCAGCGGCGCCCACCACGGCAGGTCCATCCTTCCTCCCCTCCCCACCCCGCCTCCCCCCTCGTGACCACCCGGTGCTCTCTGTAGTTAAGAGTCTGCTCTTGGTGTGTCTCTCTTGTTGTCTCCTTTGCTCGTTTGTTTTGTTTTTTAAATTCCACATGATGTAATCATACAGGATTTGTCTTTCTCTGACTCACTTATTTCACTCAGCAAAATATTCTCTAGTTCTATCCATGTCATTACAATCAACTTATCAGTTTAAAACCTTAAGGCTCTACTGTAGAAAGAAATGCTGTATTAATACGCAGATATTAATGTAGAAAGAATCCAGCAGAGCCTGATCTGTTTTGAATTGTCGAAGGCGTTATGTATTAACAGATATGTAAGAACAGAAACCTATTTCCACTTCATCGTGGCCACTAATCACCTTCCTCAGGGCAGAACATTTTACATCCACCGAACTTTCTGCCACCGCGGCATATTATGTTGATGACTTTATCCGCTGTTCTGTCTACAGAAGTGACAACCCTAAGGGCTCGCTAACAGGACGCACGCTTCTCATCCTAGGTGTTACAGTTTGAGCCCGGCCATTTCCGGAGGAGGGGCAGAGCGAAGCGCATGGCCATCGTCGACATCCAGTTGGATCACCACGAGCGCTGTGACTGCCTCTGCAGCTCCAGGCCACCGCGATAGGAGCCCGTGCGCACACTGCCCGTGAGCGCCAGCGGATCTCTAGTTTCAGGACGGTGTGTGGCAGTTGTGAGACCCCGTTCCCGCCACCAGCTGAACTTGCCACTGGCCCGCAGAGCAGCGAGTGCCAGCGGCCGCCCAGCTCCCCCCGGCTCTGTCGGCCACGGCAGGTCGAAAGGCGCATCATCACATCTGCCTCCCAGAGCACGGGGCCGCGTGTAATAACCGTGCCGGAGAATGTGTGCGCGTGTCCTTGTATACGTGTGTATGCTCTCCACGTCTGTGTGTAAATAATTCAACTGGTCTACTCAGTGTTCACAGCCAGGTACACCGGAGCTCACATACGGTAGAGGTGTGTAGACCCTTAAAGCCCTTTGACAAATTAAGGGACATATTAAATACGTGAAACATGCCCTTGGAAGATTCAGAAGATTACTTTGTTTTTAAATTTGAATTAGGACCTCAGATCTTGCTCTTTTAAAGAAAGCACTGTGTATATACTAAAAAGCAATAAATGGGCTTTTCTTATAGATACATCATAATTATAAAAAAAATAGGAAAAATACAGTTTCTGGGGCAAAGGCACAGACCTAACCGCGTTTCCCCAGGGACGCCCGCACGCTTACCTGTGTAGACAGTAATCACCTGCCTACAGAAGCATGCTGTGATGTGTAGGTGCTTTAAACATTAAGCCATTAAGCCTTCTTTTTATGCATCCTGCTGAGGCGTGCAAATGCATTTAACACCTGTCTCAAAAAAAGTTCTCAGAAGGTTTATGATTATAATCTTTCCAGAGACCAGTTATTAACTGTAGCAGAATTTTGAACTGTTTCTTCCTGAAAACCCCTCCACAGAAAGAACGCCTTTGGAGAATGGCCAGGAGACTCTGTATGAACCTTCCAAACTCGCGTTCGTTGAAAGATTGGGGTGGTTGAAAGTGAAAACAGTGAACACAATTATTAATGTAACTGGAAATCGGATGGAGGGTTTCATTGGACCCGTAGTTAGCAATGGATCCAAACTCTCCCAGCTATGCCAGTGCATTTATGTACCGGCTTTTCTGTTCCTGTCTCCCTGACACACAGATATGGATTCACAGAGGCATTTTATAGTTGGCAAACGTCATGAGTTATTTACAGCCTGAAAGCATTCACATATTAAAACGACCTGATTTTGTGGACGCCAGTCTCTGATCATCTCCTCACTCACCGTTGCGAGTCCTGCTCCTGGACTGAGTGGAACCAGATCTGGGGCCCCTGGTTCTTTCCAGATCTGTGGAGCTTTGTTCTGAAAAGCCACCCTGCAAATGACAGGCACGCGACCGTGGCCTTGCCCCACCACAGGTCCTTCCTGGTGTTGAGAGCCATTTTCCCTGTCCAGTTCCTCAGCGTCTGTTTTGAAGGAGCCTGAATCCAAGAGTAATGAGTGACCCGTCACTCTCCAAAGCAGGACTCTTAAGAGAACAGCACTGAACTTGAGAGAGCTGTGGGGCTGCTCAGAGACGGCTCCATTTTTCTTGCTGCCTTGAAACGAGCCGAGTTCTTTCTCGAGGCTAGGCCCCTGCATGCTAATGCCGGTGTGAGCGAGGGCTGTGTGACGGGGGCGGGTGAGCCCTGGTGTCACGTGAGCGGCCTAGGTAGACTTGGACCTCTAAGCTCGGACCAGGCTCTCTGCTCTCCTTAGTGGTCCCTCCCTGTCTCCTCAGCCCTTGGAGATCAAAGGTCATGGCAGGCGCACCTTCAGAGCATCCCCAGAAACCTCCAGTGTGTTTCCTGCCCCGGGGGGGTGGGAAGATCACTGTACTGGTCAGTTGTCCAGAATCCCAGAGCACCGTCAGAAATAGCTGAGGCGGACGCATTTGTGGTCGGGGACTGCCTCCCCGTCACGGCCACATGCAAGTGTCCCCTCGAAAACGTCAGCTTGTGCGCCCCAAATCCAACTGGGTACCCACAGATCCATCTTCGGCAGCTCCCATCATAACTGCAAGTGTGAAATATCAGGAGTGTTCCACCCAATTTTCAGTAACCCTTCCAGGCTGTAATGACCAGGATAGTATTCAGTTAAAGCCCTATCTGCATTTTTTATTTATTAGCTGAAATGTAAGGAGACGTATTCACTCACTTCTCTTCTTTCTTTTCCTGAGTGTTTTATTAAAACGTCTCCCTTGGTTATCCGTTATCTATTGCACTTCCAACATGGAGCCGATAAATCTGTTTCATTGCCATCAAAGGAATCAAAAGCTCGCCGTACAAATTACATTTCAAAACAAACCCTAATAGATTCGCATTTCTGCGCGGCTCACTCACCTGGAATAATGCCTTTCATTCACTGTGTCCTCATAGGGCTGAACACTTTCGGAAGCAGAATTTTTTATGCGTTTGGTCATATCTGCAGCACGCAGCTTTTTCCTCTCGAAGCATTTTTCTGTAGCAAATGTAACATGCCTCTTATCTCCGTGAAAAATATATATTGCTTTTGAACAAAACTACTCCATCATTTACTACCCAATTGCAGCTTTGAAAGGTATACAGTGTTACAAACTGACTTCCAGGACCGCCCCCAGCTGATGGGGGTGAGGAGCCCGGGCGAGTTCCAGGGTCAGTGTTCGGAAGGCAGGGACAGCACGAAGGTTGTCCTCGGGGTGGGTTCTCAACGGGTCCCTGTCCCCGAGCTGGGCGGCCGGGAGAGACCGGAGGCTTTGCTGTTTTGTTGTTACTCCTGGACTGTGTGTTTCCCCCACTGGCTTTTTAATAAAATACAGTTTCATCTGACATCCCTCCATACCTGTCTCTTCCTTTGGGCCCAATGTCAGTACTGCCGGACGCCCTGGAACCTTTTCCCACAGAGGGTCAGGGCTCCTGCTCCCAGGGACCAGGGTGGGGGCTCCAGGCCTGCAGACTCTGGCTTGTGAGCAGGGGTGGAGAGGGGGGAGGGGGAGTATAAAGAGAGCACTTCTTATCTGCCTCGTGACATCTGGCTGGTGACACTCGGCCACTCGATTTAGCTTAGCAGTTTTGGGGTATTAGGGGAAAGGGAGTAGAGACGTGTATTTGTATTCTGTGGCAAGATCCAGTTTTAACAGGGCGCCTGGGTGGCTCAGTCGGTTGAGCGTCCAACTTCAGCTCAGGTCACACCCACCCCCACACACTCACAGTATCTTAATGCAAATACATTTATAATCTTATTTTATTTCCCAAAGTGTGCATGTGTCCAGTTTTACTCTGAGAATAACTTATCAGATGTCCAAATTGTTCATAGCCACCGAGGGTACTCTGATACAGTATCAAATCCAAATTCATAGGTTAGTATTCATAGCTGAAATTCCAGGAAATACAATTTTGTTTATTGACACCTCTGATCAAGTATGCTAGAAGAGAGAATGTAACTCACTGGTTTTTACTGACACCCACTTACATTTTGTTGTTTTTGAAAATCCAGTTAAAGACTACACAGGTCTGCAAGACTTAACATAAAACACCGGGGTATCTCCTGAACAGAATGTCCAGGCACTGAACTTAAGACTTCATGCTTGGGGCGCCTGGGTGGCTCAGTCAGTTAAGCATCCGACTTTAGCTCAGGTCATGATCTCATAGTTCATGAGCTGTGTCGGGCTCTGTGCTGACAGCTCAGAGCCTGGAGCCTGCTTCGGATTCTGCGTCTCCCTCTCTCTCTGTCCCTCTCCAGCTTTTACTCTGTCTCCATCTCTTCCAAATATATATAAAAAAACATTTAAAAACTTACAATAAAAGACTTTGTGCTTGATCTTCATGTTCCAGTTCTGAAGTTGCTAGTTAACTTGTATCTTTTTCAAAAGAAATTTCATGTCTGTAGCAATCTGTAAAAATTCTTCAGCTGACTGCATTAGAAGAGGCTGGGGCTGAGTCTGGAGTGAAGCTTAATGTTCAGGGCGCAGCAAGTTGTGGGCCAAGAAATCTTCAGTTTCTAATAAAACCATTTGGCTTTCTAATTACTTTACACTGTCGCATCCTGGCTGCCAGGGTTAGGGGCCAGGCACCTAACGTTAAAATTACTCTTGGATTCAATTTATATTTTACATAATTACTGTAATACAGATTCTCTTTGAAGAACGTATTCTGGGTCATATTTTCCAACCCATGTCTTTGGTGGAGGCCATATTACCAAGTCCTTCTCTTCCAGTGTCTTCTAGCCTTTCCTTTTCCCCATGTTCCTTCTCGTTCTCACTGGTCTCTACACACCAGTCTTGGGGTCAGAATGGGGCCAGTGTCTGCTTTGGGAAGGCACAGGAGGCGGCGGCCATCCAAGGAGACCAGCCAAGTAAATGGGTTCCCGAGTGAGCACTTCTTGGCTTAAATTGCCAAATGTGAAGAAATCACTGCTTCACGAGCATTAAACACATCAAGTGAAGGTTTGCCATTATTCTCCATTTTGGCACAAACTTCAGAATATTTATTGACTCCTACGAACAGATACCTTAGCCACCATCAACATGGGGAGAACTGACTACATGTTTATTCGTTCATTCAACAAAATGTATTAAAACTCACTATGTATCAGGAATGCTTTGGGGTCAAAACACAAGGTCCACAACAGAAGATAAAAGTAGAGACCGATAATGTAGGTGGGATAAACCAGTGAAGTGGCAGAAAGGAATCTGTAGAAATGCAATGGGAGGTAAGTTTGAAAAGGTAGAAAAGCATCTGGTCACACAAAGTCCTGTGTGGAGGGCTAGCAGAGAGTTCTGTCCTGGACGCAGAGGAAAGGAAGCCTGAGGGCTTTGCACATAGGGGACCTGCAGGTGTCGTAATGCAGGAGAGAGAACCCGCCCCATCCTGGACCTGTGTCTCCTCGTTTACAAAATCAGAAGGGCCAGAGAGAGCCTTTCTGACAGAACAGGTCTGCATCGTGGCAGATGGCCGTGTGCAGGAAGGATGGGGCGGGAATGGGAATCAGGACGCTGCTCATCGGGCTCAGGCTGCAAGACACGGGAAGCGGGTGGACACCCGGTGTTTGTGCAGAGTGTCAAGGGCAAATCTGTAGGAGGTGCTGCAAGAAAAGTTCACAAGAGGATTCATGGGGGGCGGGTGGAGCAGTGCAGGCTCTGGGCACGTGCCTGAAGAAGTCGTGTGGCCTGGCCGTTTGAGAGGACTCTCAGAACACCAGGGGGGCCGGAAGGGGAGGCTAATTTTGAGGAAAGAGATCACAACCACCTGAAGAGCCAGGGCTTGTGACTTGTGATGCTCACTGGGCATCCTCCTTCGAACAGTAAGGTGAGCCCATGAGAAAGATGAAGAAGGGACCCCCGTAACAGCAGAGAAGAGGAAACGAGAGAAGTTCACAAAGCTCACACGGAAGTGTTCCAAAATTTGGAAAACACTTCCCAGAGGGCTGTGCCAGACGGACCAGATTTGGGGAACCACAAAACGGCCATGACTTCTGCTCTGGTCAAACAAGAGAAGGGCTGCAGGTATTACACAAACACGTAAATAATCGTTGTGTTTGTGAAAAGCAGAAGTTTGATGTGAGATGACATTAAGAGGTAGAATTTAGAGTAGAGGCAGGAAGAGATTCCTTAAGAACTGGTCATTTTCTTGAGACCTCGGAGCAGGCACTGAATCTGAATACATGGTAGCCGGCGGGAGGGGAAGGAGACGGAGACATTAAGAGGATGGCGTCAGAAATGAAAACGAAATGGCGGCTGGATTAGAAACACATTTTGAATGTTTGATGACCACAGTTGGTATGGATTGAGTGAGGAGAAGGAGGGTGTCAGAGATTTTTCTAGGGCTTCTGACACCACAAACTAGGCAGAGAGAGATGCCATGTATTGAGATGGGGAACCAGGGAGGGGAAGAGGCTGGGTTAGATCAAGAATTCAATATGCGAAATTAACGCCAAATGGTCGGAGATACGAAGTAGGCAGTTAGGTCTGCGGGTCTAGAGCTCAGAAGAGGGTCTGGGAATGAGACGTAAGCTTGGAGGCCATCGGCCTGTAGGTACTCAGCACGTGAAATGTGGCTGGTGTGGCCCAAGATTTTTCTGGTTGTGCTAATAGTAATTAGTTTACATTTCAGTGTAAACAGCCATACGTGATTAGGGGTCTAGGCATCACCCACAGATCTGCAGCCCCAATAACACCTCACAGAACACACACGCGTGCACACGCACACACAGGCCTCAGCTGAATGGCCAGGGCAGTGGCACCTGACCCAACCTGGGACTGAGTCTGTCTTGGGACACGTGGAACTGAGGAGACACTCCGATGTCTCCTCAGTTATTTGGAAGGTGGGATGTAACATCAATGGCCATGGGCATCTGTGCCCCATCTACATCCACCATAAAGCCCAGCCCAGGTCAAACCACAAAGGGAGAGGAGAATGCTCCCCCCCCCCCATGCAGAGTGGCCTAGAGGGAGCCCCTCGCTGCGCTGGGTCCTGATGTCTGGCCAGGTCCCACTCTTGGCTCCTCTGGGAATGTCAGACAGTGGAGGCATGAATCAGAGGGCAACGTGTTGGGGAGGGAAGATGTGTGGGGAGATAGAGCGTTTGCGTGAAACCCACCTGCCAAAGAAGCTGATTGATTTGGGAGCCGAGGGAGAAAGCAGATCCTCCTCCTTCGCGGCCCCTAGCTGCCGCCTCAGCACTGCACACGCCGATTAGGGAGCACTGACCACTGCCCCGCAGCCAGGAAACACAGGGCTTGGTTCCGGGGAACTCGGAGAGCGTTTTCACCCACTGGTAACTGCATGCCCTTGTGTGTGGGAGTCTCTGCTTAAAAACACCTCATCTACTATGTATTACTGACTCAGTAGCGTTGAATTCCCAGCCAGAGCACTCTGCCTCATGCATCACAGCCTCCTCACCCCGAGAGCACACGGCACCCCGCGTGGGAGCCGCTTTACATGGCAAAATGCACCAAGGAAAAGCACAGATGTGCAAAAGACGGGACACTGAGAAGACCCCAGAAAGACCCTTGCTGACAGGCTGAGAGCTGAAACAGGAGTGCAGAGTGGCCCCTTACTCGGCCACAGCTGGGACACGTGGGTGGGGCACATGGGTGGGACACGTGGGTGCTCACTGCTCTGCTCCCTTCTGCAGATGACCGCAAAAAAGCACCACGCAGATTGACTTAGGAGCTTCATATAAATTGTACAGACATATTTGCAAAGGCGGAAACTGCAAATAATGAATATCAACTAACACTCTGCCAGAGTGCCTGGGGGGCTCAGTCTGGTAAACATCAACTTCGGCTCAGGTCATGACCTCACTGTTCCTGAGTCTGAGTCCCGCATCGGGCACTGTGTGGACAGCTCGGAGCCTGGAGCCTGCTTCAGATTCTGTGTCTCCCTCTCTCTCTGCCCCTCCCCTGCTTGTGCTCTCTCTTTCAAAAAGAAATAAACATTTAAAAAATATTGTAAAGGGGCACCTGGGTGGCTCAGTCGGTTAAGTGTCCGGCTTCAGCTCAGGTCCATGGGTTCGAGCCCCGTGTCAGGCTCTGTGCTGACAGCTACCTCAGAGCCTGGAGCCTGTCTTCGGATTGTGTGTCTCCATCTCTCTGACCCTCCCTTTCTCATGCTGTCTCTCTCTGTCTCTCAAAAATTAAAAAAATTTAAAATAAATAAAATAAAAAATGAAAAAAATTTTAAATAAATAAGTGTCTGTTTACTGAATGCTTACAGTATCCCTGAAATTCTCTGAGGCTTACATATATTTACCTCATTTTCATAATAACCCAATGACAAATGAGTTTTCTGAAGTTGAAACATGACTATGCATAATGTTTTTATTAAGCAACAATGTTATTATACTTGTTATGGTTCATGAAGATGAAAACGTGACACCCAGAGACTTCGGGTGAGGTGCCCAGGGCCAGCGGGGGGTGAGCTCCAGGCAGCTCCTGTGCAGCCGTATCCTCAATCCCACCGAAACTCCCGCTGTCTCTCTGTCAGTGGCCGGGGGTGGGGGGGAGGGGGGGAGGGCAGGAGTAAAGTATTTCCTCATAAAGTCTTCTCGCCTACAGTCCCAGCGTGGATCCGGAGGAGGTCGTCATTGAATATTCTGTTCAAGTTTCTTTATTTAATTAGTAATGATTGAACATCTCTGATAGGACAGGCACACTTCTAGGCACGAGGGACAATGAAGAGGATTACCGAGAATACAATGTCTAGATTTAATCGCACATGTAATTTTATATCATGATCAGTGCTATTAAAATAAAAAACAAAGCTACTGAGAGAGACAAAGGAAGGTCTCTACTAAGGAGGTGACACTTGGCTGTGATCTAAAGGAAGTGAGAATAGGTGGAAATATCTTGGGGAGGAGCATTCCAGGCCAAAGGAATAGCAAGTGCAAAGGTGCTGAGGCAGAAGCAAGGGAGGGCTGGTGTGAGGAACAGCCACAGGGCTGGGTATTGTGGGCAAGTAACTCAATGCAGGAAAACAGAAGGGAAAGGAGCAGGCAGTGCTAATCCCTGTGTCCCCAGGCTGCCCGGGGAGGTCAGCTGACCCCCACCAGCCTGCTGACGCTTAACAAATGAAGGCTTAGCATCCTCTTGCCACGGAGACTTTAGGGCAGAGGTTTGCTGCTCGTCCAGGCACCTCACTCTCGCCACTGAGATGGAAGTGGACGAGGAATCTTGAGAAGCCACTGCCTGTCGTCCCACTCCATCCGTGCTGCAGGGCTGACGGAAGCAGGCACCCAGGCAGAGCATGTGTCACCTGGTTCCGAGGGACTGTGCTGAGCAGAGCCCCTGATGACGCGTGCTAGTTGTGCATCCTGAGAGGAGACTCCGTGGGAATCGCCATGGTGGTTTCTGATTCTGCAGTGTAACCTGGCCTGGCTGGTACACGGAGTCTCTCCGGGGTTCGAGGTGAGGACTGTGATTCCTGAAGGGGGTGGGGCAGAGGCTCGGGGACAACTTAGAAGGTGGCTGATGCCACCTGAACCCAGGCAGCCGGTGACGGTGGCCCAGACACTGGGGTGGCAGTCTGGAGGGTAACAGGTGCTCGGACCCCGGACTATTTGGGAGCCAGAGCTGCAGAGGTTTGTCTGGGGAGGGGATCTGGGAGTCAGAGGAAGGATGGGTGTGGCCCCAGGGTCTGGGGCTGAGCGGAGGTGGGGGGAGCTACTGAACACCATGGCAGAGGAGCCCGGGGCCGAGGTCCACGGCCTGACTGTGGACCTCCGTGTGGAAGTCAGGAAGCAGATGAGAGCCGGTCCAGGGCTCAGGGAGAGACATGACTCCAAGAGGGGGTGTGGAGCCAGGAGACTGGGTGACGGCACAATGGAAGGGACAGCAGATGGAAAAGAGGTTCAAGCCCCAGGGCGTCCTCAACCTTAGAGTCAAGGGGCAGTGAACAGTCAATGAAATAAGATGAAAAACAGATGCGTGCGTGGTGGTGCCGAACATCTCACCTGCGTACTTTCAACTCCTTTCTTTGAATTCTCCACCCGGATCTCTGTCCCATGAGGCAGATCTATATATTTTTTCTTCTACATTTGGAATATTTTTATCTGCATAGGACATACAGCAATCAACACTTTCACTTGCTTCCAATTAGATTCAAACTAGCTACCTTACTAACAAATATCCTTCAAAGTGAATTCAAATGAAAAAAGAAGAAACAAATGGACAGGAAACTTCCTAAAGATGACAGTGCTGCCACCAAGCGAATGGGGCTGGGCTCCGTCCCCCTGGAAGTGTTGGGAGCAGTACTTGGTTGGTTGGTTGGTGTTGAAGCAGAGTTGCCACACAAGGTCAGGTGAGCCCCAGGTGAGTCTGCCTTATGCTGTGCTCGGGGCACCTGTCACTCCCCTGTGCCCGTAATCACAGCATCGCAGACTGTTTCACGCTGGGCCTCTGATCCAGGACTTTATCCGGGACTTTATCCAGGAGTCTGATCTTAGGGAAATGACTCCAGCTTCTGGTCAGGTTTGCTCAGGCAGAGGAGCCCTAACAGGAGATGAGAGAGAAGAGAGTAAGATGACATCAGGGACTCACTGCTTCAAAAACGCCTCAGCACCGCCCTCAAGGACTGTTAAGGCGGGGCTCCGAATGTCTGGTTCTCATCTGATCCATGGGTGGGAAGAGCTTTTCCATCTGTAAGTTCCCAGGAGGTGCTGGGTAGGGACCACACTTCGAGACCCACAAGGGTAGAGTAGGTATCTGCTACTTCCCTCCCCGTGACATTGCTTCAGCCTGGCTGTGACAACACAAGGTCACTGTTCCTCCAGACCTGGCCTGTCCTGCAGGATGCAGTGCCCTCTGGGGCTCCAGTAACTTTCTCCTGCCCTCAACTTTTCAAAGCTGGTGGCAGCTTCACCCCCCACCCCGGGGCCCCGAGATCCTGCCCTGTCACCTGTCCCTCCTCAATCAGAGCTCGGTACGTAGGTCCTTTGGAAATACACCCTCCTTGAATTTTCCTGATTTGAGTGACTCGTCAGTGTCACGGATGTAAGAGTCTTGGAGAAAAATGAGCATGCGATTTTAAAAGGCACATGTGGCCAGTGGTGCCCGGGGCTGCCAAAGGGACAGACAGGTTGAGGACTCAGAAATGACCATCCTGTTCAGCATGTGAGGCCACTATGGGACCGTGTCAGAGACAAGGCAGCCAGGGCGCATTTGAGGAAGAGCCGTGGCAGGTGTGTATCTGCAAATGAATCCAGTCCTCTTAAAGCCCATAAGTAATAGGAGGCCGGGGACTGAGGACTTACGTCATCGGTGCATCAGCTTGCTAATGACTGAACCTGACACTCACACCTGGGAGGCCTCCCACGCCTGCTTTCCTAACATGTACAGATCCACACCCTGTACATCGAGCTGGAGGGGGGAGGGGTCCCTGCAGCTTCACAAAGCGGTGGAATCACCTGGAGGGCTTGTTACCCCGAGCGCTGGGCCTGCCCTGGAGCTCTGATTCGATAGGTCTGGGCCGAAGCCCAATCACTGGCCCTTCAGCCAGGTCCCAGGTGGTGCTAACGTCCCTGGTCGTGGGACCACGCTTCGGCTCTCACTGCTCGCTTGGCAAAGCCTCCTGTGCCACCTTCCCTGCCATTCTCAGCCAGTCCAGGCTCGCGTGACATGTCCCTGAATTACTGCCACACCCTCCACACCATCTTGTCACAGGCAGGTAAGTCCAAAAAGCCAAGTTGTGGGAATCTGGTGGCTTTTGTGCTGTATCCCTTTGGTTGTCTTCTAAGCGTGTGCCTGTGTGTGCATGTGTGTGCAATCTCTGACTTCACAGAGATTGGGAAACGTATTAAGGTCGATGTTCAATCTTCCATTTAGGAAATGGAAGAACAATGCTAGACTCAAGCTGTTTATTTCTCTCATAAAACATGGTTTCGAATCTCTCCGGAGAACAATTAGGCTTAAGGAGTTCTTAAAATCATCGTAAGTCCTTTAATCATTTTTGTGCCAGCTCCATGACTCATCCCTGTGTCACAGTTGCTTCTTCAGCACCCGCTTGCACAAACGGGTGCCGTTTTCCAGTAACATGGCACTTGGCGTTTCAAGGGAAAGAACCCGGTTAGCTATCTACGCAGCCCAGAGCGAGGTCACCTCTCCAGGGTTCCGGCGCGCTCCTGCGCTGCTCATGGAACCCAGCTGTTCCCTGTACGGCCAGCCAGTCTCCTCTAATCCTGGCTCGAAGTCGTCCGTCTTCCAAATATTATATATTGACTTAGGATCATTCCTCCAACTGGCCGAGACCAAGCCTGGAATCCGTAGAGAGGCTAACGGTTGTATTAAAAGTCATCTGAGCAGAGCCGACAGCCAGGGACCGAGGCAGGGGGAGTGAGCGACCCGTTAAAAGAAAGTTCAGGTCTCAGGCTCCCAGGTGTCCTGCCCAGAGAGAGAAATTTATCGATGGTAAAAAGTACATGTTGTTCCCTTTCAAAAATAATTCGTATTCCTTCCATTGTAGGTGGGTTTTTGAAAAAATAATTAAGGACAAATAGTTCCACCTGAGGTAAATTGTGAGCTAGAGGGAGGTCAGCGTACATGAATTATTGCAGCCTGTGTCTCTGGTCAGGCGAAAATGTGGGGGCGGGGGGCACGCTGGAAGGTGGTGCTGGGGGCGGTGAGGGAGCCAGGAGGGGAGCGGCCCCAGAAGGCTCTGGATGGCATCCTTGTTTTGTTCTGAAGACAAGAAGGAGCCCAGGGCTCTGACAAGTTGACAGCACCTTGCATTTCATGGACTGAAAACAATAGGAGGTGGGACAAGGATGCCACTGAGCAAACAGAAGCTTACTGGGCGGGGAGGGAAGGACTGGGAGCCCTGGGAGGGGAGTGGACTTCGACCTCAGCAGACCGCAGGTCCTTTACACAACCTTCTGGGGGATAGACCACGCTGCCCACGAATCCTCCTCAGGTCGTTCATGCATTATAAATAGATGGTGGTAAAGGCACTGAAATAGAAGTGGGGAAGGGGAAAGACACACACCTACCCCCACCCCGGACAGCAGCATGCAGCGCCCGGTTTCCCAAAACGTTTCTCCAGTTTCCCCCGTGGAGCCCGTGGCCTGAGCCAAGTTCTCTGCAACAGCTCCTTGTCCTCCAGGGTCCCCCAGGGTCCTCCAGGGCTCTGGGTGGAGAGCAGGATGCCTGCCCTTTCTGAACAGGAACCTTCAGTACCGTAATTCTCCCCACTGTCCAGGCCGCCGTTGCTGACACACAAGGAGGCTCGTGGGCCTGGATGCCAGATGCTCCCTGGGCTCGTGGGGACACCTCGGGCTTCTGTGCACGTTTCACAGATGAGCCAAGTGAGAGACAGTCTTAGGGCACAAAGCTGAAGAGGTTCCAAACCAGAACTTAAGGAGGTCCGCCCTCAGGCCTGTGTTCTAACCACTGAGCGCAGCACCCCACAGACCTTGGGGAGAGGCTGCTCCTTACTCAGGGAGGCAGGGCACAGTCGGGGTTAGACCCGCAGAATTCGTACCCAAACCGACAGCTGTGAGCACGCCTCCTACCTGGACGGTTTGCCCATGCTCTTCACTCTGCTTTGAAGCCCGGCTCACCTGCATGACCGCTTCCGCGTGTGCTGGGCCACCACGCCTCTTCCCAAGGCCACCCGAATGCCAGCACCCCATGGGTCTTATTGGTCCGCCTGTCTGACTCATGGTCAGGGCACTGCCTCCAGACCTTTCGCTGTGGCAGTGCTCCTGCCCTCTCACCCTGGTGTCCACTCGTCCCCAGTCCCCAGGACACTCTCTTGCTCTGCCCTGGGCACTCGGGCCCCAAAGAGCTGTCTCATCTTTCACTTCCTGATGCTTAAGACCGCCTGTCACAGATAAAAGGCGCCCCATCAACTGACTTATTTAAATAATCAATCAACTGTGCTAAAAATCCTGGTCATGGGGCGCCTAGGTGGTTCAGTCCATGAAGCTTCCGACTTCAGCTCTGGTCATGATCTCACAGTTCATGAGTTCAAGCCCCACATTAGGCTCTGTGCTGACAGCTCAGAGCCCAGGGCCTGCTTCCGATCCTGTGTATCCCCCTCTCTCTGCCCTTCCTCTACTTGTGTTCTGTCTCTATCTCTGCCTCTCTCTCTCTCTCTCAAAACTAAACATTAAAAAAAAGAAGAAGAACAAAAGAAAACTCTGGTCTTTCCTGGCACTTGAGCTACTAGGGTTGTATTTGCCTAACTGGATATTTTGTCTGGACGTCTGCAAGAAAAATTTCCCCCTCCTTTCCTGGAAGATCGACAATTCCAAAAAGAAATTGGCTCATTTCAACTGTGCTGATTCTCTGCACCACAGACTGTGATGACCTGTGACCAGTGTCTGTGTGTGCTGTGAGGTGTAGTGTCTCTGAAAGCGGAGCTCTTCTATTTTCTCTTGCTCGGTCATGGCCATGTCCTCATTCCCGGGCAGTGACTGGCCCATGGTAAGTGCTCACAGCCACTTTAGATGGTGCAGAATGGGCTCTAAGCATCAGAGCTTTGGGTTTCTATCCAAGTCAGCCACCAGCTTTTCGCAAAACCTTGGGGAAGCCTAACCCATTCCGGCCTTACCTTTCTTCCCCTTAATGATAGCGATCAAGATCAAGAAAAGTACAGGTTTTATTTGGGTGCATGTACAGACTTGAGACTTTAAGCAGATGGTGGGAGTATAACGGTCAAACGTGCTTCTGATCGCCAAGATCGGTGCAGCATGGCTCCAGCTGACTGTGTCCCCACTCCGGCTATCACCGAGGTCACGTAACTGGACGCTGGCAGCTGTGACCAGGTGAGTGATCGCACAGAGATGATGACCATGGACCGGAACACCCCAGGTTAGATCCCTAAAACCCTTTGCAGCGCTCAACATCTCTGAATCTATGGTCTCTACGGCTGAAATGAGATAAAAAGCCGGAAGGACCTAGATTTCAAGCACTCAAAGGTTACTTCAGAGGGGCGCTGAGTGAACATATGACCGTTTCAGCACCAGCCAAGCTTGGACTTCCTCATGTGAAGCCCCTACGCTTAGGGCAGAGGGAGGACTCCCTCCTCGCCGTGTGTGCACATCAGAGGTGGAATCTGCACAAAGCTGGAACAGCACAGGCCCCTCCGCCTTTCCTTGATTCTGCAGGCACAGCAGCTGGAGGAGCTGAAGGGCATTCTGGGACTAACATGCAAATGAGCACGCCTCACACTTGCCACTTGGCACCTCTGTGAAGTGGAAATTTGGTGCTTTGAAAGCAGTGCTGAGAAACTGCGGGAGATGGAAGTGCGATGTCAACCATTGACACTCCACTGCTGTTTTCTTGAAAGCTGGGACCTGGAGCCCCGTAACATGTGGAGTCGCCGCAGTCCACGCTTCGGTGCGGCGGCGCCTTCCACTGCTCAGCCCTGCAGCTGATCCGTTGCCCAGGACCAAGCACTGCAAGCCTGCCCTGGGATGGGGTGGGGGTGGGGGGAGTCAGTGGGAGGGCTGCTGAATGCACACATGCACACATGCGCACAGACACACACAGTTACACATTCTGCAGCCTCACACACACATGTGCATGCACACAAATGCACACACACACCCACCCACGAATACACATTCTGCAGCCTCACACACACGCACACCCATGCGCATCTGTGCAGGCACACAGATGCACACATGCAGACACGCGCACACACAGGGCTACACATTCAGCAGACTCACACATGCACACCCACACACAGCTGCATGCACACACATGCACGAACACATGCACCCCTGCACGTGCACACAGATACACACATGCACACACACATGTGCATGCACACACACAGCTACACCTTCTGCAGCCTCAGCAGCGTCTGGTGCCATCATCACGGCAGAGGCTGCTGCTGGTATCAATGGAACACACTCCCCCAGGACCACGGACAGAAAGTTAGGTCAGAAATAGAGTGACCATGTTTAAGGGAAAGCGTGTTCGTTAGGTCTCCACTCTGCCACAAAGAGTATGAAGTTCAAATCACACAACAGCGTTGCAGAATGGGCCGATGTGATGGTGGAGAAGTACTGCTGTTTGTAGGTTTTCACGCGCCTTTGCTGGGGCAGGCGGAGGTGCCCCGGTGGTGCTCCAGGTGGCCAGCGTGCGCACATGGCGTGTGGCCTGGGAGGTGAGGAGGACCGAGGGCACACTGGTACCAAGGGCTCCCTGATGCCACGAGGAGTGTGGCGGCCCGGTGCAGGGCAGTGGAGGGGAGGGGGCCCGGAGCAGGAGACCATGTGGCCCGGCACAGGCGGGACTCCCCGGTGAGAGTGGGGCAGCTCAGGGGCCCGGAACATCACGGCAGCACTGTCCAGGGACTCCCCAGGGATACTGCTTTGGGGAGCCAAAGACTGCGGTCTCACCGCCAAGCAGTCTGGTGGCCCAGGAGAGACCCTCCAGGGCCAGATGGCAAACGTGGATGTTGGGAACTGTTAGAACTACATGTGAACTTGGGGCCTGTGGCAGAACAAGGTGTTCCAGTCCAGGGGGCAGCCATAGCACGAGGCAGAGAGACACGTTGGAGACACAAGGGGAACCCAGGGAGAAGAGGCACACTTCAGAACACCTAGATCTCATCACCTTCAGGACTTCCC
Organism: Mungos mungo; assembly: GCA_004023785.1. Taxonomy (NCBI): domain Eukaryota; kingdom Metazoa; phylum Chordata; class Mammalia; order Carnivora; family Herpestidae; genus Mungos; species Mungos mungo. Next base: position 151,766 of record PISW01004592.1, read on the forward strand.
AGAGTGGCCCCAGGGTTCGAGGACCCCATTCTTAAGGGGAAAGTTCATGTCTACTCTTCGTGATTGTGACTGTCCTGATGACCGAGGTCATGCATCCCACCATGAAAAGGGAGATGGTGACCGGAATGGTGGGCAATCCAAGCATTTGGGGTGGATGTCGAGGCTGTGAATAGATCAGCCCCCACCCCACACACTCCTGGTGCGCCAGCTGTGAAGTCAGAGCCTCAGAAGGATTTGAAGATACACGGAAGAGCCACCTTCTTATGTGATTTAAGGAGACCATTTCAAAACAGAAGTGACTTTAGAAAGTGTTTAAATGTTGCTAATGAATCCTACACTGAATAACATCCAATGCACGCATAAAGAACATTGGAGAAGGACATCAGTAGTGTGCAGAAATGCCTGGCACAGGCTGGGACAGAGTCATTTACTGTGCTGTCATTTACTCCTGCGAATGGAGCCTCGCCAAGGTTTTACGTCCACCTGCACTAGGACAGCTCTACTCATGACCAGCCATCCATCGATTAAATTATGCTGTCCTCTTCCGATTTGCCAAATTCACATTTAAAAATGTTTAATAAACAAGACCGCCCTTAAAGCACTTACAATTTCACTGCTATAGACCAGCGACCATCAGCCTTGACTTTGCATGAGTGTTACCTAAGTGGCTTTGAAAAATACGGTACGTGTCCAAGAAACTGTGATTGAATTGGTGAGTGAAGGGCCCGTACATCAGTATTTTTAAAGCTCCTCGGGAAATTCTAGCATGAAAACCATCGTTCCTGCTCATCTCTTAATTAGTCTCCCATGCTACATTTCCCCTGTACTTTGCCATCCGAAGACCTTTTCTTTTCAATTTACATCAAAATTTCTCATTAAAAATATGAAGTAGCTTCCCATGGCTTCCTAAGAGGAATGTAAATTCTAACCTGGCATCCCAAGCCTTCGAAAGCTACTTCCACCCCGTTTTCCCAGTCCTGTGTTTTTCTATATTCTCTAAAGCTGTGCCATTCCATTTAATAAATCTTCCATTCTCCCAACAAAAGCCTATGCATTTCCACGCCTCCAGAGTGACCCCACTCTGTTCCCGTGAAAAGCGTCCTTCCTCGATTCGGCTCATCTGGCAAGGTGCGCCCAGCCTCCAAGGCTCCACCTTCACGTCCGTTTCCTCCAGCTCTCAGCAGATTTAAATGACCGCAGTCCTCTCTGCTCCCTTGGCACCGGGCACACACACCGCCAGCATCACGCTTTACGAGAGGATCACATGGTGGAGACAGCATTAAGTAGCCAGCACATTCTGCCCCATTTTTCTTCTCGTGGACATGCAGGAAGCATTTCCTAGCTTCTTTTATTGCCATGTTGGGGTTATGCGCCGGCTCTTCGCTGAGACAGCGTAAACGGGAGCTATTCCCAGACACAGCCCTTGAGCTCTCCCAGTGAACCTTCCCATTCTTTCCCTTTCCCTGACAGCTTGGCGTCCCTTGTAAATTCCTTAAGTTCGCGGGCTGTGCCTTAGTCCCGTTTGCATTCTGAAGAACTAGTAAGGTGTCTAACGCACCAAGTAGGTCCTCAATCAACATTTGCAAATTGATGCTAATATACAATAAAGGAGACTGAGTGGGATTAGAAACTTGCAAACCAAGCTGAGAGCTGATGCCTGCTGGTGAGGCGGGGCACTGGCCAACAAATAGGAAATGCAATGGACCAAGACGAGAAAACGGTCTCAAAAAGGTCAGAGTGTCTTCTGGGAGAGAAGCTGGCGTGTGTGGAGGACGGCATCGCGTTTATGTTCAGCAGATCCAAGGCTACGGAACAGCTGTGTCACGGTGACTATGAACCTTGTCATTCCTTGTGGTTGCTTCATATGCCGTATGTTTTCTAAAATATGCCATTACCTACTCTTTAATTTGATTCAGGAAACCGTACCAAGATAGTCAGAACAGGTATCATCATTTCTATTCCAAACAATGAACTTGAAGTCCGGCAAAATTAAATATTTGCTCATGGTCTCTCTGACCTTACTTAGTGGTAGGTAGGATCAGAGCACACTTTCCCATGAGCAGTGGGCTGTTTTCCTGCATCACCTCGTGACTCAAACCTGTCATCTCTGTGTCCCAGAAGATTCTCAGTTATCACCTGGAATAGCCTAAAACAGTAAAGGAGTCTGTTTCACCAGCTTCTACTCTAGCTACACCTAAGACTTAGTGTTGGTGGGATGGCCCCACTTCTGAGGTCTAGGAGAAATGGCCACGTTAATAGAAAACAAAGAAAGCCATACTTGGGCTTCTGAGCAATGAATAGAAGACCAGAAGCAGTTGCAGCGCCTAGGACTCCCTGACCTGGTACAAGCAGAGGCCAGGGTCTCTATATGAGGCCATATCTATATGAGGGTATCTATCAGTGAGCTGAAAATGCAGTGAGGCTACATTCAGCATGTAGATGGACGCAGCATGTCCAGCAGGCCGGTGGAGAAGATGGGGGTGGTGGTGAGGGTCACTGAGACAAGGTGCATCTCACAGGCAGTCTCAGTGATAGGCCACCTCATGAAGATGGAGGGTTGTTGTCAACCCAGGTCCCTGGCAGAGGACCAGCTGGCCAGGGCTCTCTCATTCGCAGAGGCTGCTCGTGTCCAGCAAGGTCAGCAGAGTGGTCCTCAGTGAGACCACTGCATATGCATAGTTTACATTGCAAGTGATTCTGTTTGTTCCTCTCCACGGCTGCCTGCACCTTGGTTTAGGACCTAACACGATAAACTCAAAGAAACACTGCAGTGTCTGTCTGTCTATGCAAACTGCCCAGGCCTTATATTCCTGTACAATCAAATAGGAAAATCATCGTTGTAATAACATTAGCCCGTGTGGATTTGTGCCAGCTAACTGTTATGTATTACAACCTGCCGTCTGAGGAAACATGAGCACCAAAAAAGTAACAAAGTTCTCCCAAGCAGAAAGGGAAGGTTTCAAAGTCTCTATTCTTCCAAGGAAGGAAGGAAGGAACGAAGGTAACATGGAAATCGGGAAGGGAGACAGAATGGGAGAGTCCTTGCCATTGTGAGCTGCAAGCACCTGTTACGTGCAAGAGGCGTCACTTTCCTTGTGCCAGGTCCTCGCAGCTGCTGCTTCAACCCACCAGCTTCCTTTGGAGCCTGTTCTGCTGCTTTGAGACCCAGCTGAAGGGCCCTCCAGCCAGCATCTCACCTTCTCCTTGGCATCCCGTGTGCAGGGGCAGCAGTTCAGAGCTGGGTGCCAAGCCTCGGCCCCAGAGAGAGAAGACTGGGCATAGGGCCACTCCAGTCTTGGGGGTTTTCATCTTTCTGATTTCATCTACATGTCGGGTTTGCAAGGCCATTGTGGGCTGGCCTAGCTCGGAACTACTGTGGGTTATACTGCTCTTATGTGGAAGTAGTTCCAAATTCCAAAGAGGGGACGTGCAAGTAAATTTTGGGGACTCACTCTCCCACTTATAAATTTGGGACAGGCTATATAGATATGACAAGAGCATATATTTTTTTCTACCTTAATGAAAATTTTAGGGTATGATCGCTACATGAATACTGCTCAGGGTTAGGACATTTAAAGACTCCATGGGCTTTTATCACTCACACAAGGATAATGTGCTTTTCCTAAGACCCATAAAACTGTAGTAGGATTAAAGAGCTCGATCACAGGGAGCGCTTGCATAAACCTCTCTGTCCTCAGCACGGACTCTCCTGTGGACTCGAACTGGGTGAGTCTTCAGTTCTTTCTTCTGTCTTTTGCGTGAAGAAAGTGAGTACAAATGTCCCCATCACCCCAACCACACAGGAAATGCTCCCGCCTGGTGTGGATGCCCTGAAGTGCTGTGCAGGCAGATCACGCAGGGTCAGTGCCGCCCGCAGGTGCCTGAAGGCACCAAGTGGGGGAGTGGGGGAGGGGGGATCAGGGAAGAGCCTGGTTTCCCACACGCAAGGGTGACACAATGGACATAATCACAGGCACTTATTGAGCACATGCTATGCAATATTCATGGTGCTTTAGAAAAATGAGTGGCCAGGTCTCTGCAGCATGATGCGTGGGCACAGCCCGCCAGTCCCAACAATGAATTTATGTCCTAGATGAATGCAGATCTCTTCCCAAGACCATATTCATTTCTCATGTGCCTTTCATAATGTGAGCATTTCGCTGAGCTGATAATACTAGTTGATTAAAGGTATCATGTTTTCTCTATAACCTGTGTCCTAAGCTCAAGCCAACTACTTCATCTAGTTTTCAATTAAAAGAAAATAGGAAAAATGACCAACTGAACGAGGAACTGTGTGTTGGGGAGACATTTTCTAAGAAACGTTCCACATAGTTTCCACCCTACGTGCTATCTCTAAAGCCCAATCCCTGTGTAAAAGGTGACTCTGCTCTGCTTGGTTTGAGGATTTGAGCCAGGAGCCAAGTGTCCATTTGGACATTTCCTAATGGAATTATCGGGAAATATTCAGAAGAGATTCTGTCACTGTTTGCTCTTTGTGGTGTTGTGCATTGTCATCTTTCATGGTGGCTGGAGATCATGTTTGTCTACTCGTTGCACACGACAGTCTCACACGGCTGCTACTGAGTATGGAGCTGGGGACATCGGTGTCCTCATCCATTCGGGCAGCTATAGCACGAACACCATAAACTGGTGGCTTACAGGCAACCTAGGTGGCCTTCTTACTGTTCTGGAGGCTGGGAAGGCCGAGGTCATGGTGTCAGCAGCTTTTGGCATCTGATGAGAGCTCACTCCCTCCTCTTTCTGCTGTGTCCTCACAGGGCAGAGGGGCAGGCGATCTCTCTGGGGTCTCTTTCATAAGTACAGTCATCCCATTCCTGAGGACTCTACCCTCATGATTGACTCACCTCCCAAAGGCTCCACCTCCCAAACCGTCACCTTGGGAATGACGTTTCCACATAAAATATCATGAGGATAATAATACACACAGTCCATAGCAATCAGGAATTCCGATATCCAGGTGCAAGGAAAGCATGGGATCCCTTAGAGAAGACAGGGGGGTACGGGGAGGAAGAGTGTGCGATTCACTTACTTGGAGCAGTGAAGTCGTGGTTAGGAAACAACACGGAAGGGTTGGCAAAACTCGACTGAAAATTGTGCAGGCAGAGAATTGATCTTCTATTTTCACAACGACCCTGAGCAAGTAGAAACATGACACTGAAGTGGGCAGTGGCTGACCTGGAACTTCAGGACGAGGAGTGAAATGACGAGAGCGGTGTTCGCCCAAGCAGCACGTTTTTATGATGCATGAGCCATTTATACAAAAGCAGCAAAAGGTCTTATGTAATTTATAACTGATGGTATCAACTAAGACTCACACACATGGTCACACTGGTGAAGTGAAGAGCTGAGCCATGCATGAAGGACTGTAAATAGAACAAGGCGTCACAGACGGACACTCGTCTGACTGTGATGTACTGAGCAAATTAAAATATGGAGAGATTAGAGGCCAGCTGCTCTGTCTAGGGGAGGTAAAAAGAAATTAAATTAAGATGGCAGCTTTGGAAAAAAGAAAGAACAAGTAGACAGAAACATTACGGGGGCGGGGGGGGGAGTCATGATTTAAGGATAAATTGGAAGTAGGAGGGGAAAAAAGTCCGGGAGACTCAGTGCTAGCAAGCCTCCTGGAAATCAGAACTATTATGAGAAAGGAAACATTGTTGAGGACACAGGCAGTGGAGATGAGGAAGTCATTGGTCCACATTATGTCAAGTAACATGAAGCCATCCAGACAGAGATGCCTTATGGGCAGTGAGCATTTGTTGGTAAGATGCGGCCTGAGAGGGATCTGCCGTGAGATCAAGTCTCTATCAACTGAATGCAGCCATCAGTACGGAGAGTAGTTCCAGAGCTCAGAGTAAGGAAAAGTCATGAGGGGTCACAGGAATCATAAAACTTTTTAGAAGACATGGGATGAAGTGTGGTCTACTAGGATGAATGTGAATTGAAATGGTAGAAGTTGGAAAGTCATTTCAAATGAAGGTGTTACCAGAAGACCAGTGGTCCAGAAGTGGCACCACATGTGGACTGTCTGACATGAATTTGTCATCTGCTGTTTCCAGTGAAAAGTTTCTAAGAGGAAATGAAAACACGGTTTCGGAGATGCTTTGGCACCAGGCTTTCTAAATGGCAGACAGGAATCTGGTGATGGGTCCTCCTTGGAGACTTTCGAGAGGGTTATGAAATAATCCTGTTTGTTGGGAAAGTCATGTGGCAGGAACACGATGTGGTGAAATGGACAAGAGCAGACTCAGATCCAGAGTCAAATTCAGATGTGCCAAGTGTTAGGTGTGCGACTTAGAGGCTTCTACACAATTAACTTTTCTGAGCCTTAATATTCTTCTCAGTGAAATGGGGATACACTATGTGTGCAGGTGGTGGGGGGGGGTGGAATGCCCAGCACAAACAGGACCGCTGTGCTGAGTTAAATGAATGGATGGGAAGAGGAGAGTCTTAAAGTAGGGATTCTCTAGGCAAGTGATTTCAATAATGTAGGTGTGATTCTAGATTATCATTTTGCCAGAAGGAAAGGAAAAATAGGAAAAGATGGGAGCGATGTTGTGAAAAGGAAAAGTGACAGAGGTTGGCAGTCGACTAGTCTGAGTGAAGGAAGGATGGAGATAAAGCCCAGTTGACTGAAGTGCCCAGATGCAGTGATATTGACCGTGGTCAGAAATCAGGGTGAGCTGTGTTGAGTCTGACTTGATGCTGAATCCATGGCAGGTGTGGGAGAAACTTGAAATAATAATTTTTCGTATTTCTAAGGTTAGTTTAACCTTTCTTCATTTTTAAAAATGATTGACTTTCTCACCATCAGTGATTTGGACGCCATCTTTCCTTCTCCTAAATTGGCCAGGAGAGGAGCTGAGGGCAAAACATAGAGAGAGACCGTTACAATTGCTGCAAATGCTCTGTGACCTTTGGTAATAGCTGCTCTGCCTGGGAATTGAGATTGAGTTTCCACATCAGCATAGATGGAAGCCAGTTGCCCAATAGTTGAAACCAATGGTCTACTCAAAATGTGTAACTTCTCTGGAGAAAGAGACCATGGGCAGATTGTCAGAGGTGCTAATAAAATGGTTACTTATTCCCTAGCCCAGGGTGACAGCACAAAGGTGTTCCCTTTGTGCACATTGGAAGGTGACAAACTCAGAGGGCAGGAGGTTGCTTTCTGCCACAGAGTTCAGAGCATTTATGCTGTGTCTCCTCGCTGCACTTCCTCTCTAGGACTCTATCAAAAGCGATGATCTTCTCTCCCCTAAAGACCGAGTGAAGAGCACTGCCAAAGCCTTGCAGGGAGGCAGTGGGGGCTCTGTCATCACGGACGGGTTGACCATCGGTCAATCCGAGCGGTTGACCATTCTTCCCAGTCACCTACATGATAATATTCACATACGTGAGTTCAGAGTGGGGCTGTGTAGCCTCTTCCTACCACTGACTCCATCTCTCTCTGGGGTCCTAACCCCAAAGAGTTGGGTGAACAAGGAATTATCACTAAATGGGAAGGAAAATGCCATTTTATTAACAACATCTGTGCCACAACACACACCCCAGACTAGGAAGTGTGACCGGAAAGTCCTCTTCATCCTCTCCTGAATTGAAGAGAGATTTTGCAGAACAGGCTGCACTCTGACATGCTGTCCTCTTTTAAAGACAGAAATAGAGAGGTAGCTGGGGTTGGGTCCTCCCAGAAGAGCAGTATCCAAGTTTGGATTTTCTTCCAGGTATTTCAGGAAATTGTATGTGGATCTGAACAGTGAGTCTACTTAAATGTAATCTTAAACCTTCCTATCTGTGAAGTCCCACAGCATTTTGATAGTTCATGTCCGGCCACATCCTATCTAGGTTAGAAGTGAAAGCCACCGGCTCCTCTCCCATGATCTTGTAGGAGATGGAGCTGAGTGAAGCCAGAGCTCGTTCTGAGGACTAAGAGGCTGTGGAGTGAAGTGACCAGAAATACAAATTACAATGTCTTGAGGAAGAAAATGAACAGGTGGTCAACCCAAGCCAAAGTTACCATCCAAAGTTCTAACCCACTATGGCTCCTGGAAGGTGCCAGCCACATAGGGGGGCAGACAGAGCATGGAGGCTCTGATGACCCTTAAGTCTGGGGCACAGTCTAGCCTGGAGGGTAAGAAGCTGGAGAGAGTTAGGCTGGGAGTCGGCACCCTGAATAAGTAGACAAAGTTCAGTGCAGAGCTCCGGTCTCAAGGAAATCTCTGAGGGCCCATCAGCAAGCCAAGGTTCCATGGTAGGAAGGAGGGAGAAGAGTAAGACTTGGGCAGCAAAGCCGTCCCGAGGGCTCAGCTTGGGGACGCCGGCAGCATGACCAACTTTTATTTTATGTTTTATTGTATTGTATTGTGTTTTATTCTTCCTAATTCAGCTATCTTTGGCACTTATTGTAACCATCGTTCAATATGACAATAGCAATACCATATTTGTTAGTACTTACTGTTGTGTCTTTTTCCTGCTGAGGTCACTAACCTCATCGACACAGAAGCTTTGTCTTGTACTTTTTTTTTTTTTTTTTGAAGCAAGACCAACTCTGATGGTGGGTCTGAGCCTTCAGACTTTTACTTAGACCAGATTTGCTTTAAAGGAAAGACAGGTGACTTTATAGGGAAGAGACAGGAAGGCAAATGCACTCATCACGTTCTGCACAGAATTACTGGTATTTATGTGGACTGGGAATTGCTACCAAAGCCTAAATTTTC